>SNQJ01S0085816.1:59401-71278 GCA_010110895.2 Picea sitchensis | reverse complement strand
AAGGAAACACAAAAGAAATAACTTGCAGCAATATTACCTCATACATAACAAAATAATGGCTCCAAGAATACTCCAAGAGACCAAAATATTCCTCCAAAGCTTCAAAAAAAATTTATTCACCAAGAAAAGAACATGCCAAATGGCACCAAAGACCATGAGAGAGAAGGGAGAGAATGGAGAAGAGATGAGAGAGATTTGGGCATAGTAGAGTTGCCCTGAGAAAAGATGTAGAAATGAGGAGGGGGATGCATTATTTTATACTCGGGAGAGAGGAAAGACCCCTCTTGGATGAGCTCCAAGTGTCACACATCCAAAATAGATGGACAAAGTCAAGGAAGAGACACTTTTAGAGTTTTGGTAGTGAGTTAGGGTTTGAGGGGTGACACGTGAAGGGGGAAAACACTTTTTGACTTGTCAAACATGATGTTAGACTATAGGAAGGGCAAAATTAGGGTTTAGGTGGCCTTTTCACTTAAATTTTTTATTTCCCATGTGCCAATTAGCAAGGGGGGTGCACTTTTACTAGGGAACACCACTTTAAGTTGTTGGCTAAGCAAAGGGGGAGGGTTTTAAGTGGAAAATTACTTTTCCAACTTAGGAAAAGGGTTAGGAAACATTTCCCCACTTTTTCTCATGACTTTAGTTAATCTTACAATTTTTGGCTTTTTCACTTAGCCAATTAAAAGAATTAAAAGATGACTCTAGACCGACTTGGACTCCTCATGGACAAAGACCTAGCCAAACTTGTCCAATTGAGCTGAAACTTGGTCCGAGGGTGTAGGGGGTCATTTGCCATTTCTTTTGAGTACTCACACCCTATCAAAAATCCACAAGGACCAACATTTTATATAAAAAATAATTAAAATTCCCATTAAATGAAGAATTTTAATAAATTAAAAAAAACTATCAAAACTTCGGAATTCCACAAGACTCTAGAAGATGTCTAGCATGGTCATTTACAACATTCCTAGACCCTAGTCACCCCTTGGGCTCGATCATTAGAACACTTTTCACCACTTTGGAGGATTATTGTAAGTGAAAAACTCAAGAATAATTAAAATGGCTTGTTAGGCCAGATTAATTACTCGAGGAAAAAAAACACTCGATGAAAGGACTTCCCTAATGATAAAGTCCTAGGCAACTAACCTGAAAAATGACTCATGCTGACCCATTACATTATTATCCCAAGCAGGGGAGCGGACATTTTGATTACATAGAAAGACATGCCGGGGGCAAAATCGCCCTGTTGAGCCATAAGTCTTCAAAATAAGTTGCACCATCATGGACATAGCTTCATGATACATGACGTTGACCCCTAGTTGAAATAGGCGACAGGTACATAGCTTCATGATACATGACGTTGACCCCTAGTCGAAATAGGCGGTCAACAGAGAGGAAGATAAGAGAACACTTGGGTGCATTTCTTGAGGAGAAGAGGGCGCATGAGGTCAAGGGTTTGGAGGAGAAGCCATTGAGAGGGTGCAAGCTTCCTTGAAGAACTTTCATGGAGGTTGGGTGCTAGAGTTGAAGAGGGCACATTCTAAAGGGAGGAGGCGCACAATCTAGTGGAGGGGCGCATCCAAAGGTTGGAGGCGCATCTAGCTTGTGAGAGGGCGCATCCTTGAGGAGGAGACTCATATACTTGGAGTGGGTGCACTCTAGAGCATAGAGGGCGCATACTTGTGTGGAGCATTGGCTAGAGGAGAGGGCGCACTAACCCAAGGAGAGGAGGCACACTTGTGTAGAGGGTGCAAAGACCAAGGCAAAGGGCAAAGGCAAAGGCAAGGTTCAAGTCAAGGGCAAAGGGAAAAGGCAAAGGCAAGGTTCAAGTCAAGGGCAAAGGCAAAGGCAGTAGACAAGGAAGAGGGCTAAAGGCTTAGCAAGAGAAGAAGGGCGAACCAAGGCAAAGGGCGCCTTTGTTCAAGGGCTAGCAGGCACATCTACAAGGGACTCCAAATCATCCAAGTTTGGTTGCTATTGTACTAGGTTCACTTGTATTTGTTTTCCTTGTTGTAACTTTTTCTTTGAGATCTCCTATATACATCTATCTCTAAACTGGATTTCCCCGGGGGGGTTTTATCCAGGGTCATGTTGACCAAAAATACTTGTGTCCAAATTTCATGCATGCTTAGTGTTTAAATCAATAGTAGGAGCTTGTTAAGATCCTAGAGGAGTGCTATATGTTTGAGGTTTGCATGTGCTAACATTGGGTTACTAAAACTACTTGCAAGGGCACCTTAAAAGAGCATATATCCGTCAGTTGAGGGCAGAATTCTTGGCAGAAGTAAACAGACCTATTTGCTGTCCTAAAACAACAACGAGGACAGATTTGCATAACTAAACTTAGAGCCCAACAAGAGGTCATAAGACATGCCGGATGGGCAACCCTCATAGTTCCTAAAAAATCTACAGGGAGTAGTGCTGGTAGAAAGGAAAGACACGTATGCACAATCATTCTCGAATTTGGATGCAAGTTCGCTCAACTGTGTCTTTGCAGTCGTTGCAACTGTCCGTGGCTTCCCTTTGCCTTTCTTTCTTTGTGGACACTGAGAAGCAAAATGGCCATTCTTATGGCAGATATAACATTTGATCTTGCTCATATCCCTCTTCTACCCAGATTGTTGCCCCTCTGCTCGACTGTCAACCTTCTTGACAACTTTTCCTTTGCCTTTCTTTGTCTTGCTGACAAGGGCTAAGTTTTCTTTTGCTACACCTCCTCCCTGCTTGCTAGAACTGGACTCTCTACGAGTCTCCTGAACGCAGTCATCCCAAAGTCTCTCCCATTTGGGAAGTTTTCTCTGGCACAGATGTGCATGATGAATGGTTTCCATGCCTTGGAAAACCCATTCAGAGCAACATTCACTAATTGTGCATCCAGGATTGTCTCTTCTATAGTTGCATGCTGGTCACGGATCTGTGTGATCCTCATAAGGTAACTGGTTACATTTTTTGAGGTGGACATTCTGCATTCTCTGAGTTCGGTTTTAAGGATCATTTTACGACTCATATTGTCACTTTGAAAGAGTGACACAAGGGCATCAAGCATCTCCTTAGATCTGGACTTTTCTGCAACATGCGGGATCAAATGATCCTTGATGGCTTCAAGCATCACCCTTTGCGCCTTTATATCCTTCTTATCCCACGCTGCCTTTACTGCAAGGTCTACCACTGCTGGCGTACCCCCTGAGGTCTACGTTGGAGCTGGAGGAGGGTTGGTCATGACTTCCCACAAGTCCTGTTCCTTCAAGATCACTGAGATTCTTGCTTTCTAAGGCAAGAAGTTTGAAACCCCATCTAGTCTATCCTCAACCTTCACATTGGTAACTGACATGGCTATTCTGAGCTTTGTCCTTTAACCTGCAGAAGTAATCTACACCGAATATAATAGATCTGCTTTTCTCTCAGAGCAAGGGCTTTGACACCATGTTAATTTTTCTAAAATCAGCTAACTAAGCAACATATTAGATCTAATTACTTTGTTGAAATTATTAACACTTGCATGTAGCAGAAAACGAGAAAAGCAATCACACACAATACACAATTATTTCTGCTCTTCCAAATCAGTTCTTCATTCAAATAACTTTGGAACTTACAAGAGCTCCCTTCACAGGGAAAATGGCTTTGAGAAATAAAAACACAAACCCAAATCTGCAAACCCGTTACATTGTTGTGCCTCGATTTGCGTGCTTCCAATTGATGAGGCTGTCCATACAGATCTGTACCAACTGTAATAAATGTGGCTGTCTCGAAATGCGTGCATCTTGTTGCAATAAATGCGACCTGCTGCCCACACATGTGACCTGTAGTATGGATCTGCTGTTGTAGATCTGCTATACGCTGCCTTGGGATGCGTGCTGCCTCCTTGGGATGCGTGCAACTTGTTCTTCTTTCTCGCCAATGCTGGAAAAAATCAGATCCGATTTTTTCCTCTCCTTACGCTCACGTGAATTGTGAAAAATGAATTCTCTCTGTGTCTTTTTCCTTACCCTCTTTGTCTTTATATTTTTGACTTGAACCATTAACCCGATCTCAACAATCAAGATTAGATCGTGAGATCAACGACTCTCTTTTAATTAAATCATTAAGTGACTTTAGCTTAGCCACTTTATTAATTAAAAGTCACTTTAATAAAAGATATTCACCTTTATTAACAAATTAATAAAGTGAATCTAGGAAAGGTAAGGATACATTTAATGACGATTTCCACAAGTAGACACCCTTACAAAAATACTTGTCCGAGCTACAAACACTAACAATTGTCACTGTTATGAACTAGGGCTTGAGTAGGTTCACCCTGTAACCTGTAAAGATCACCTTCTCTAGCCCTTATTATTTGAGCTATATTTGGGCTATATTCTTCCGGCCTAATGAGGACTGGCTATTACTTGAACTTAGTTGCAAACCCTTATCCTCCATGATCGAAACTGAGAGCAAGTTCTTTCTGAGACTTGGAACAAACAAGACATTGTCAAAATCTAAAGAGTTACATGACTTGAGCTGGAAAGGAATAGTACCAACTCTTGCTATTGTGTACTTGGCATCATCACCAAGCTCAAACTATACTCCCGAGTTATGCTTCTTTAGACTAGAAAATAATTGCTGAGTTGATGTCATATGACGAGATGCCCCACTGTCCATGTGCCACGCATTCCTCGGAACTGTGTTGGTAGAAAGGCAAGATATCATCAAGAAACCCTTCTTGAACTTGGCAGCAAACTCGTTCACTTGAGTTTTTTAGAGGTTGCTACCTTCTTTTGCTTCCCTTTACTCTTCTTCTTACTTGGATGCTGTGATGCATAATGACCGGTGCTTATGACAAATGAAGCACTTGATATTACTCAAATCTGTCTTTCCTGGCTGCGAGGCTGACTCCTCACTCTTTCCCTTACCTTGCTAGGTCCTTTACCTTTGCCCTTATTTGTTTGACCAAATAGGGCTATGTTCTCGTCACCACCTTTTTCGCTAGCCTTTGACTTCATCCGAGTCTCCTCTTGGATACAATCATCCCATAGCCTTTGAAAGTTTGTAAGGTTCTCACAAGCACAAATACTTTTGACAAATGGTTCCCATGACTCTAAGAATCTATTTAGTGCCATCTTCACTAGCTCTGCATCTGTAGCATTCCCCCAACTGCTGCAAGTTGATCACGAATCTATGTGACCTTCACAAGGTAATTGGTGATTGAATCTGATCTGGTCATTACTATGGATTTGATTTTGTTCCACAATATCATCTTCTTGTTATGCTCTCAGTTTGGTAGAGGCTTACTAGGGCATCAAAAATTTCCTTTGCCATCTTGTTCCCGGATATATGAGGGATCAAATGATCCTTTATGGCATCCATGATGATCTGCTTGGCCTTGACTTTCTTCTTCTTGTGAGCTACCAATTGCTACGGATCTGTGGGTGACGGCACAACATCCTTGACAATATCCTAGTGATCATTCTCTTCCAATAAGAGTGTAATCCTCACTTTCCATCACAAGAAATTTGAGGCACCATCCAATCTGTCAGCAAATTTGAGGCTAGCTGATGCCATCTCTGAGATCTACTGCACAAACTCCCATATCTGAAAATTAGTCTGTAAAAATATTGAAACCCTAACTGTTGGTCCTTCTTTCCGGTAGTTGATTTACCACTATAAATCCTTGAGAATCCCAATCAGAGAAATAGCTCCGATACCATGTATATTTTCCAGCCTAGATGACTGCTGTCCTTATGATCTCAATTAAAAAATAAATTGCCGAATTTAGTTAACGCATAAATTAATTTCAGACCATAGCATCAATCACACAATTGTTGGAAAAGTAAATAGCGGAAACATAAAACATATACACAGGGATTTCTTCTTCAAATCAGCTTTTCATTCCTTTGATCAAAGCTTATAAGGAAACCTCCAGTCTCCTAAAAAATAGGAGCTACATGGTTAACAAAATCACCCTAAAATTCAGTTGTATGACCTGCACAACAAGGGAGGACAACAGCTGTAGCTTGTACAGCACGCTGTACAGATCCGTACAACACACTGTACGTATCTGTACAACATGCTGTACGACTTTTGTATGGATCCGTACAACTATACGGATTTGCATGTACGGCTGCCTCTGCAACTTGTTGAAAAGATGCAAAAGTCGATCCTCTTCTTGCTGAGTGTTGTTTTCTCTCCTTTGGTCGCTCAACTGTTCAACTATAATAATGTTCTCTCTTTCTTGTCTTATTTATGCTTTTCTGAAACCCTAATCTCCAAAACCTAATCTGATCTTGAGATGTATGATTGAGATTAAATCCAGTCTAAATCATAAATGCATTAAATGCACTTTATTAGGCTCAATTGAAAAACTTAAGATATTTTTTTATCCTAAGTGAATTACAAAATAGAATTAATGACCATTTTTCCTAGGTTGTCACTCTCGAAATGTCTTGAACCACTTTGTGCATGTTCACACTGAACCTGTGCGAGAAGTTCCTACACAAGCTACATTTCTCAACATTATCTCTATGTATGAAATTTTCAGCTGTCCAAAATTGTGTTATTGCAGATTTGATTTTCAGTGATCATCGTCTTCATGGTTTGGCGATTTCTGGCATTTATATTTCTTGCTGATTTGACATAAGTTAAGGCTGAAATGTTAAGGAATTTAACATTTATATTGAAGATAATAGGACAGATTTACTGCTATAAATATGTGTTAATTACAGCGATTTCGGATCTGGTTTATGCATGAAGAGATTGCCTTAAGGGGCTGAAACTTGTTGGCATATATTTGGTATCTTCTCTCTTGAATTGCCTTGTATATTGGTGTTGACATGAAATGAAATATTGTCCATTGTTTTCTGCTGTAATTTATATGGATTAGATCCATGGAACTTCTAAAGAGGTGAAATTTCTGAATTTGCAAATTAAACCTCAATTCGTGAAATTTCTACACCCTACTCCAAAAGATGAAACATGATGCTAAGAAAATTAATACAAACCAGTGGAGCTGTCTAATCAATCTCATCCACTGTATGAGATCTGCACCAGTGATTGATAATGAACCAAATCAAGGATATATTCAGCTGCTTCCACATGTTTGCTGGAATCTTCACCATTTTGATTGTGATAAATGGGGCTGATCTGAATGTGTTCGTGAACAGCTTTTCAAGTTCATACTCTTGCTGATCTGTACCCTTACACACATAATCCATCCAATGTTGGATTGAGTTCACATAAAAATCCCCTCTGGCATAGGAATGGGGCAACCAACCATCACCAAGCCCTGCAATTACTGTCCAAATGTTCTGCAGTGACCGATTTCCAGAGAGAATAATGAGCTTTTCCCCTTTGCTGCAATAAACATTCCGTTGCACATCATGTAGCAATTTGCGCAACTTTGACAGCTCCAAGATAAACTTCTCTTTTCTGTCCTTAAGAAAGTCTCCATACATCAAGGGAAAAGTAAAAACAGATCTGAAACTATATAGTAGATTGCACTGGAAGCTTCACTGCCCCTTTTAAGATCTCTGAAAGCCGCTGCCTGCCATCCACCAAACGATCAAAATACTGCTTGTCCATAAACTTTGCTGCCACCAAGATGTGTTCTTTTGCTGATTTCTTTAGACTGTGGACATCATCCAAGGGAATGTGTGTTTGCTGCATCACCACCTGTTTTCTATCCTCATCTCTTTGGTAAGTTTCCTCTCAGTGCACATGAGAATCAAAAGATAGCACAGATGTGCTTGTATTTCTTCTTCAATGCATTCTGACAATGGGTTCTCACAAGGCACACTTTATATGCCCATTTCTAGTAGATTCATAACCAAGTGGACAAGAAGACAAAAAAGACGAAGTACTTACCTTATTATGTCTTTCTCCTGCTGCTGTTCAAGGGTGACACCATCCGGATCTGAATTATTTAATTTATGTGCCATAGAACTGCTGCCGAGATTGAATGACGAAGAATGCTGCAGTTTTGATTCCTCTGATTTTGGTTCTTCAGTTTCAGTATCATAGATGGATTTCCCATCTCAACATTTAAAACAAACATTTGTCCTATTTCTGCAATATAATAAATGTCTTCCTGGTGAATCATGATGAATGAAATCATCAAAATCCAATGACCCAGGGCCACAACTTGCATTGCCATATTCGTTAAAAGTAGATATCTCCAATTCACAAACTCTAGTAAAATCTTCCTGACATATCCTTTTTCAAATCAGAAAAGTAAGGTCAAGGCCCAAGGGTCATGAGGTTTCTCACATGGTTCTTCTACACTGGCTCTACATGATCAAGAAAAAGAAGAAACAGAGGACAGAAATTCATCATTATTATAGTAATCTGCTGCTCCTTTAAATACAACACAAGCTTCCTCTGAATGAGGACTTTCACATTCTCTGCACCAAATTGAGTACCCCAACGCAGCTGCACCAAAATGTTCCAACAAGATGGACTGCTGTTGTTTTCCTATTTTTATAATTCCATTCTGGCCTCTTCTCTTAAGCTCAATCAGAAAATTTTCCATTTCTTGGCAAGGATAGTAAGTTGTTTTCATATCTGCAATGCACATCCTTTTCAAGAAGACTAAAATTTTGAATGATATGCATTGAGGCAAAGCTTTGTAGCACAAACCTTATTTGGCCTAGATGATGGATGGATCTCCTAGCATGCTTAGATGAACCTAAGATGAAATCGCCAATGAGGTTTATGTTTTTCCTTTATGATGTGAAGTAGTTTGTACCACAAGGATTTAGTATCCCATCCATGACTTGCGAATACAACATCGTTCATCCTTTATCAAAGAGGGCTTGAATCTTTGTGGAGTTTCCAAGTGAGTCTTCGATATGCCTCAAACACTACTGGTTGTTCTCACCCCTACTATCCGCAGGACACTTCGAACTTGAGGAACAAAGCTTCTTTCTTCTACGGAGTTGCTAGATAAGATAATAAACGTTTAAAGAATGTCTCATCACATCATTGTAGCATATCTACTGAATTAGGGATCTGGACTTCAACCTCAGTAATGGAACTAAGTTGTTGCCACAAAAAGTTGTACTTCAAGATATTAAAGTCCTTGAACGAGGAACAAACTTTGGGTGACTCAGGAATGTTGCCCACTATCCCCACAACAACAATTCCTCTCCCTTAAAGCTTATTCATTTCTAGCGCAATGGGGGAATCCCTGAGAAAAAGATAGTGTTCCACGGGGACATGTCCCCCAGGGTAGGGGGCGCGCCCCTATGTTTCCCACGTACCTGGGACAGGGGGGCGCCTGGGGAGTTGTTTTCCCACGTCCTCCTTTTGGAGAGACGTGACTCCCTAGGGTGGGGGACACAGGGAGACACAGGGGGATAAAGTAGTTTGTACCACAAGGATTTAGTATCCCATCCAAGACTTGTCAATACAACATCCTTCATCGTTTATCAAAGAGGGCTTGAATCTTTGTGGAGTCGCTAAGTGAGTCTTCGATATGCCTCAAGGCTCAAACACTACTGGTTGTTCTCACCCCTACTATCCGCAGGACACTTCAAACTTGAGGAACACAACTTCTTTCTTCTACGGAGTTGCTAGATAAGATAATAAACGTTTAAAGAATGTCTCATCACATCATTGTAGCATATCTACGGAATTAGGGATCTAGACTTTATCCTCAATAATGGAACTAAATTGTTGCCACAAAAGTTGCACTTCAAGATATTAAAGTCCTTGAACGAGGAACAAACTTTGGGTGACTCATGAATGCTGCCCACTGTCCCCACAACAACAATTCCTCTCCCTTAAAGCTTGTTCATTTCTAGCGCAACGGGGAAATCCATGAGAAAAAGACAGTGTTCCACGGGGACGTGTCCCCTAGGGTGGGGGGCACGCCCCCATGTTTCCCACGTACTCAGGACGGGGGGTGCCTGGGGAGTTGTTTCCCCACATCCCCCTTTTTGGGAGACGCGACTCCCCAGGGTGGGGGACGCGGGGAGATACAACTCCCCAAAAATGGTCTATGTGGGTGTCCCCCCTTAGAAAGGGGGGCTTCTGGACGCCCCCCCGAAAGGGGGACTCCTGGGCGTCCCCATCAAATTTTTTCCTAATAAGGCTTAAAAAAACAAAAATTAAAAATTAAAAAGCAAAAATTAAAAATTAAAAAACAAAAATAGAGAAAAAAACAATTTATGAACTAAATCTAACTTATTTTATATCCTATAACTAAACTTAACTCCCTAACTCATTTTTGTATCATATATCTAACTCATTTGACATTCACATTTCGATAGCCTGTGTGTGAGAGATTAAACCATTGTTAATTTTCAGTTTTAACTTTTGAGTCTTGACTCTAGATACCGATGACCTCAAACTGAGTCTTTGACTCATCACTCTTGAGTCTTTACTATTTTATGAGTTTGAGCAAGTCCAATTTACTATTTCAGACTTTAGTATCTACTATTTTTCTTAGTACTATTTAGATTATAGAATGATGAATGATGAATTTAAATTGCTGTATCAATATTTTACTATTTCTGTTTCATTTATGATTTATGAATCAATGTATTTCATTACTGAATTTGAATTTGAATCATGTTTATATCATTTACAAATTTGAATTTAGTAGTATTTAGTATTTTACCGATGAATTTGCATGGGGTGAATTGTTATTGTTGATATTTTATCATTATTATTTATATTTTAAAAAATTTATATTTTATATTTTTTATATTATATATGTGATGTCACCCCATCCCCCATTTCCCTAAAATCCCCAAAATTTGGGGGTGCTTCCACATGTCCCCCTTGTGCATCTCCCCGCTCCCGTGTCCCCCCGTCCCGAAGTCTTGGTGGAACATTGGAAAAAGACCACTACTCTGTTCTTACAATTGCAGATCTAAAAGTCAGATTAGTCATCTAGGTATTTTTAGAGTTTTCAGTAAAAGTGTGATGGAATTCAGTAGTACCAGTGCCTTTGACAATTAGGGTTATGGAGTCAAGGTAGCAAAGAAGTTTGAAACAGGATAGAGTATGAATAGGACAATCACAGATATACCCTACCAATAATATCAATTTGATTACTATGAAATGCTTAAAACCAATACTATATACACAAATTGCCATTTCATTAATGAACCGAGCAATAAGAACATTCAATTGAAACAACAAGATAGACCTCAGAGGTAGAGTAAATGGCCAACTATTTATTATTGGAACCTTTACTTACATCAAGGAACAAGAGAGGACCTTCAAGGGTTTCCGCCCTAGCTCCTTTGACCAAAACACACCACAAAGATGCTAAATTGGCCTTGAACAAGTAGATCTCAACAACAGGTAATAATTTGCAGCAATTCCACAACATCTAGATCTACAAGAAAGAAGATGGAACACAACCTTGCCAAAAACAACCCTCCTCCACTACCATAAAAAATCAATGTTCTTGGCCTCTAATGGGTGTTTCTCCACCACGTGAATCCACTTCTGCAAATGAAATCTCTTCTCCTTATATAGCTTCTCAGAAACCCTAGGATGACTTGGTCAAGAAGTAGGAAGTAATAAAATAATGTCTGAACCATTGTTCTCTTCATAAAATATCATAAATTCCCCCCTTAGGCTCTTCTCCACGCAGCATGGTCCTTTGAAAGTAGCTTGCTTGCCATGATAAATCTGCAAAAAGGTGATTTGGGACTTGTTAGCACACGTTTCCACCCTCCAATCAGATCTGATATAATGTAAAATCAGCGATGGAAAAGGTTCCAATTCAAGGAGAGAATGCCCTAAGTGTCACCGGCAAACCTCCTCTCCATTCAAATTGGTGCGTGCCAACCTCAGGGGGGTGTCCCTAAGTACATCAACATTCAACACAGTACTTATCTCACTTTCCAGCAAGATATTCTTCCAGAAAACTCAGCCAGAATTCAGTCATGT
>SNQJ01S0085816.1:22913-34185 GCA_010110895.2 Picea sitchensis | reverse complement strand
TATGGCTTAACACCTGATTGGTCCATGATCTATATTTAAAGAGCATGGAGGGTCATTTGTCGATGATCGATTGTGAGAAACTCTCTTGTAATATTTTTCTTTTGCATTAACAAATTGCCTCAAGTGGCCATGTTGATTGGGGTCGTGGATGTTTTCCCATTGGGGTTTTACCACGTAAAAACATCGGTGTGTTGATATTTGATCTAATTGTGTGAGAGGACGAACACATTGTATGTTTATTTTAAGTTCTAAAGGACACTACACTGCAGAAAAATACCAACCGATAAACCCTAGGAGAAGTCTCCAAGCATACGAGACGTTAGCACAATATACTAGGTCGTTTTACAATCTCTATGATCGATTTGCTTGGAGGAATGCTTAGGGTTGCAAATAGCCCAAAAGGTTACCAAATAATGAGGTGATCAAAACCAAATTCAAACCATAAAGGCATGTGTTCAAGTGCTTAGGTGAGGAGAGAATTTCTTATGCAAATTGGACATGCAATATTCACCATGAACAAACTTAGATCTGAAGAATATCATTTAGGGGCAAAGGTCACCCTTCAAATGATAACAAGTGTTGAAAAATGCAAAATGTTAAGTCTAGATGATGGAGCGTTTCATGCCTTAAGGCATCGATTTGCTTATGTAAGAGGTTTGTAGCATGAAAAGACCCTAACATTCGCAAATAACCTTATCAAATGAAGAGAAGAGAAAGACTAGCTAAGAGCAATAGATTCCAAGCATGACCTTGAGAAATCCAACGTAGATAGCAAATCTCAAACAAGTTCAAAGTTGCTTTCAAACATAGGGTTAGATCTAAAGATGGACAAATGAAACGAGATCAACACCCATAATTATGCTAACAATAGAAGTAAATCTTGAGGAAACCTATTAGAATGACAGAGAGACCCAAGTTTGATAAGATAAAGGTATGAAAATAAACTTAGATCGAGCAACCTAGATTAATAGATCAAGCAAATTCAAATGCTCAATTGCAAAATAAGAAAGAAACATGGAAAGGAAAATGGTTTTTTGGATTTGTTTGTTGAAGAAATCAATTGACCAATGCCTAGGAAGGGCTATGGAGTCACTACACAATTCTAGGTAAGGATTAGGTTTAAAGATGAGACAATGTTGAGGGAACCTAACAGGATTTCCTCTCAAGTGTTGGCTAGGGATAAGTAGACTTCTTCAAGAGTGGATGGGGGTATTGATCCTCTAGGAATCCTTTACAAGTACTAGCAAGGTGATCTCAAAGCTTGGCAAGGGCAAGAGGGAGGAGCCCTAGGACGTCCTACCTCAATGCAAAGGAACAAAACATCAATGGTCAAACTTCAAAAGGAATAAGGCAAGAACACTATACCTTGATTTCCCTTCCAAGTGGAGCAAGGTGTCGTTCTTTGGCCTTGTAGTAGCTCTGTCTTCCAACAAACCTAAAAAATATTCTATCTAGCCCTTGAAAAATATCTTAATACAATCACTTATAAAAATATAAATGCACAAGAACTTTGTAGGCAAGTTTTCTCAATAATCTCCAACAAATGAAAATGGGAGAGGCATCCTCCTTTTATAGCTGAGAAGCCTTCTCAATACAATGTGCAAACACAAAACCATGAGCCAAATACAACATGTGGACATATATATCCTTCTCAATACAACATGTGGACATAAACCACCCTCCTAACCCTCCAATGCATGACCACCCCACCAAAGTGGTCAAATGTGCAACAAAGGGGTAACACATGTGGTCCAAAAGGGCTAGGGCAAGTGCACCCTCCCTAAAATATGCCAACTTCTTTGCAAGCCATTAGGTCACATACACTTAGTGATTTCTTAACACAACATAACAATAAAGGTTAGTTTTAATATTTGCCTAAGTTTTACCAAGGGGGAACAACATTAACCCTTATACATGTGACAAGTCCTAGGACAATGAGTATTTCCTAAGTCCCTAGGTAAAAGGCAGGTGATGTGATGAACAATTATGGAAAGGGGAAGGGAAAATATTCATGTGATGACCCACAAAGTCATTTAATATGCTGCATAGGTCTTGTGATCTTATTCACTAGCTTCCAATAAGATTTTATGTAGGAGCCTTTAAGAGGGAGCTTTAGCACTGAGTTACCTTTTCTCGACACTATTTCTTACTACCCCTTTTTGTGTTTTTCTTTATGTGTTCATTTTATTGAACAAATCCCTTTTTCTTTAGATATTCATAGACAAGCATGGGACTAAGGGCATTGGACTCATAGCGAGGTGCATTGCTCAAGCTTTAATATTTTTAGGCTTTTGACTTTATTGCTCTTCACCTCTAGCCTTTTTTGGCTTTATGGACGTATGCTTCCATAATTAGACCTTTCTAGTGACATTTGATAAGTCAAACATGATCAAGGTAAACTTTTTTATGGATGGAATGGAGTGAAATGAGGGAAAATGGAGAATTTTAAGTATGGTTAGGATGTGGAAAGCGCTACCTCAACCAGCTTCCTAATAGTACAAACTGACCCGAGAAATGACAACACTTCTAAAGGAAAACTGATTCTTTCTATGTTTTCCGTTGGTAACCAGATATAAAACTTGGAAACAAATGAAAACTATAAGCAGGAGGAAGAAGTGGCCAAGTTCTGAATTTTAATTGAGAAAGAGTCCAGTGTGACAACTGTGCTTAAGACAAGAAGCATGGCTCAAAGAATCAAGAAAAACACATATAGACATTAATATAAACAAACTAATTTTAAGGTGAAAATTATGCAAGAGAAATTAAAAAACACTATTTAAAAATTAACGAGAAGTGGAAATAAACTCACCAAGCTGAAGTACAATATACAGAGAGAAACAAGCTTGATCTTGCAGTGCCAAATGACCCTTTGCCCAAGATGGTATAAGGTCTGTATGGACATTAAAACACAGCATTAGAATTTATCTCAACGGCACATATAATAGCAGAAAATCAGAGAAACTGCCACAAGGATGTTATGAATTAAGCCCCAGTTTCAGATAGTAATTCATCCAAAGTAGCTCTCACAATGTAACTACAAAGTGATATGTTCAGTCGTAAAATGGGGATCAAGAAAACGGGTGGATTAAAGAAGTTTTAATAGTAGCATTTTGCCAGTCTTATGGAATAGACCAAGTAACTTTGTTGATATATATAATTTTTTCAATTTCAGGATGGATGAAAACACTAATAGCTGTATAAGTTAAAAAACATGTCAGCAAGCATTCTGAAAAAATATTTGGAACTATACAAGATCCCCAGGCAAGGAAAAAATTCCAATGTAGCCACTAGCCTTCAACATACATATACTTGTGTTATTACAATAACCACCTACAAAAAAATCACATTATTGGTTTCTGCCTTCATGGACCAATTTATCATTTTGTTAAGAGAATATTGCTTCTGTTTGTCCTAAGATCTTCTTGCTTGAGAATTTTCATTAATGATAAACAAATAACGGAAATTGTCTTGTCAGATGTTTCTTTACAATGCCTGCAGTTACTGAAAATCAATGAAACACAAAAACACAGAGCTCAAGGATAACAAAGAAAGGGAGAACAAGTCAGTTGCTTACGTTTTCAAAAGTCCTTGCCTATGAACAATGAGAGCTGGGATGAAATACACAGGAAGGTATACCGGTAATGCTCTTGCATAAGCCTGAACAAAGAAAGAAATTGCATGGGCAGCACAAGATTGGTTCCCATGCACAATCTGCAACAACAATGGCAGTAGAAAAAAATTCATTAAACAGCAGAAAGGAATAAAAGATACTGTCATCCTAACCAGACATGCTCACAAAACTAAAATAATGCATCCCAAAATGCCCAGGGAGAACAACCTTTACAGCCCATCAACAAGAAAGCAGGTTTTCACTGCATACCAAACTCCTTTGACTTCTTTATGCACATAACTCTCTATTGCACACTTGCAATTTGTGAGACTATCGCTTCAGATCCCTAGTCAGCATTCTATGTCCCATATATTTTCTTAAATATGTCAAACCCCCTTGCTTTTCTTTTCAATATTGTCACCCGTTTCAGGCATGCAAAGACCTCATATTTCACCCATCTGCACATCAATCTATTTGTTTTCTTTCATCATAGTCTGGACCCTGTAATATCTTCTACGTATCATGTTCATAATTATACCTGCTCTTCTCCCAATATTAAAATTCAACCCAGGCCTTCTTGCTACCCTATTACTTTCCAATGAGTTATTGAACATTTGGGGAATATTTCCAAATGTTGAATACAAAAGTCTGGCAAAGAAGTAGCATCTACCATGTCGATATAAATAGAGGCACCAAGCAGCAGATGGATAGAGATGACCCTAGATCAGTGAGACACAGGGCACTATTTCTACCTCCGTGAGACCCCAGTGGAGTCACCAGACCAGACTTCATATTACCAGACAGAGCAGTCGCCAGATGATATCTTCCAGACCACAGCAACAGGTTTTTCCTTCCAGCGGGCAGCACAACACTCATTCCAGCGCCTCTTCCAATTCTTCTTCCGGACAAACACCATTCTGAGTTTTCTCCATTTGGCCACAGATGTTAGGAGAGATGGTTCCAGTGGACCAGGGTAACCTCATACCATTGGTGCCATAGACTCTAGAAACACTCACCGTGTACATCTCTCTCCTGGATTGCCTCTCCATCTTTGGAGTTGGCCTTCTAGGTTTTAGATTAGACTTCTATTCTATTTTACTTCATGCTTCTTGCTTTTATATAGGTCCTAGGAGCCGCTTTAGCGATCCCACTTTGTCTAGAAATCATTGTACCTAACAGTCCCATTGACCTACTTCAGTGGTCATTTGTCAGACATTAATACATTTATCTTATCTTATCTATCTCAACCAAGAATATAATTTCAGCAATGTACCAGCATTAAATATTCAATAGCAAGGAAAGAGAGAGCAGTGAAAATACCGAGCATGGAATTTTCATAGTGGGATCTAATTTCAGCTCAACACCATTAGACTTGTAGTATTTCTCTATTTCTGCCAAACTTGTCAAAGGGTTGGAACATGCAATCTCTTTTACTCCTTTCAAAATCATGGCATCCTTTCCACCATGTTTATTCAGGAAAGACCTGTACGAGGAAGGCAAGCTATCCTGATTTAAAATATAAGACGACCTGTCAAAAAAAACAAATGTCAGTTTGAGATTCCCCCCAATTTTATCTTGTAGCAGAAGGAAAAGCCTTCAAAACACAACTTGAAAAAATAATGTCCACACAAATTTTGAAAATTTCAAGCATCGTGTATCAAAATGTATAAGTATGATTTTCTGCGAACAAATACATGAATCTTTCTGGAATGCATAATTTTTAGCAATAAACATATGAAAATGAATGCATGTCGGACAATTTTCATAAAAAAAACTAGTGTTATTTACTATTCTTCATTTACCTGCTTCAATCTTCACAAACTATTCTCTGAATTAGGCAGTGCCATTACTAACTTAAGATAAAATAGTTTACTAATGTCCACGAATGACCAGTATTACCCTCCAAGTTGTACTAGGACGGACTTGCAGTTGAGCTGCCAAAGTTGAACAATTACTTGTTCAAATTCAGAGTTCAGAAGTCCAACCGGTCATTATGGCCCTTCTTCTTCTTCTTTTTCTTCATCACGCATTTTCCATACCCCCATGGGAGATTTGTAATAGATGAGCTAGCATGATGAATCTTGTAAAATACTTAGCCCCCTAATACTTGGTCATTAGTACATTACTCTAGAGTGTTTTTTTTACCACAAACACTTCTAAAATAAATTGTAATCTCAAAGAAATAAGTGGGCTACCCATCGCCCATCTCAAACCCCCCTACCCTAAGGGAACCGTGTCTCTTGTCTCATTTTCATAGTGCTTCCCATAGGCTTTAAATTTTGCTAACTTAAAAAGATAAATAAACACACACACACACAATGCAAACATTTCAATTTCTAGTTTAGACTTCAATTTCTGCTTTTCATTTCAAGTATTTCAATTTGGCAAATAAATCATCCCCTCAGCAGCCCTAGTATGATCTTGGCCCTCGCGAGCTTTGCTCGATCTTGGATTTCACTCAGAACGGGAACTGGTCAGTGTGGATTTAGCATAATAGGAAAATCCAATAGTTATTATTGCTCATTTGTACAACACATTGAACTTGCGTGTGAAGTCAGGGGGATATTCGTTAACAAGATACGGTATCTCCTTGTTGGACATCCAGCATTGTTCTTTGTACCCAAATTGAGCAATAATATCTAAAGGGCCAAACATTTAGCATAGATTTCCTTTCTTGCAATCATATGCACATTGTTGGCACAAATAAACTCACTAACTTAAGCAATTCATCTTAATAATAAAACTGTCATGAGCACTCCAATACATCTTTCATTCCAGCAGCATTTATCTCATTATTTTGGCACTAGCTTATTTTACTTTCAATCTTTACTTTGAGAGCATTTTACTTCCAAGCACTTGCAATTTAAGTATTTCCATTTATCTTGAAGTAACTCATAGTTAAATGTATTTCATTTACTTATGTTATCAATGAATGTATCTCTTTATGGTGAATGAATTATATATGCTGCTAGACTAGATTGTTATCTTGCTCTTGCTTTGAATAAACTCCTAGATTTCCTTTTTTTTACTTAGCTTACTTAGCCTTAGTTATTTTTAGGGACTACCCCCCTTGGCTTCGCTAGGAGTTGGCCTAGACGGAGGAGTTGAGTGTTGGGTGACAGTATCTCGACTCGAGACTTACCCCCAAGGACACACCCAGTCGATTGAAAATTTCTTCCACGTTACCCGAGGTGTGTATTAGGCGGCAACAACCAGAAAGGTCAGTCAATGGGGCAACAATTAATGAAAAGACTAAAAACAAATCAATGTTGACGATCATCATTTTTCAGAAACAAATATTTTTTGCCACAATATATAATAACAATAATAATCTAATTTTAAGGTCACGGCCAAGCCAGACATCAAATTGGTGTATGAGAGCCCCTTGTTTGTAGGACAAGGAACCCCTTCCACACAGCGATTTCATTGTCAAAGTCTATGGAGGTATACATACCCTACCCCCCTCTGGATTTGAACTTGTGACCTCTTAGGAGACTTGGGAAAATATGGTGCCAAATTTCATGGACAAAAGAGGTAAGATCTAATTAAATGTTAGTCATTGGTCAGGCAAAGCCAAAGTGCAAGAGATAGAGTTACATTCTTGGGGTAATTACAGACCATAACCTCTAGGGAAAAAAAATCTGGCCACAGATTTTATATTTTTGGACTTCACAAGCTTTTTCCACCCTAGAAGTGTAGTATTATATATCCTTCATGACTCCTTTAGCCTGCAAATTGTCAGGAAGTGAGGAAGAAAATTGTGCCTATTTAATTCCAAAAATTTGTCTTGGAGATAAGTCCAATAACAAAGCTTTGTACTAGAATCACTGGTTAGGAGGGTAGAGTCTGGAAATCATTTTCTCAACCATACGAGTTCACATTCAAAAATATCATTACAATGTTGTGATGGGGAATGATTAATCTTCAGCTAAAAAAATACTCGACACATGCACAGGACAAAATCCAAAAATTTAAATATAATTCAAGCATTAAGAGCACATAACTCAGAATCGAAGAGAAATATCCACAAGTTGGGGCAATGATAAGATCGATCCTTAGATCTCTTTTTATAGTCACTGGAAAATTGAGTAAAATATGTTCTATATTTTCTTACTGTCAGATTGGAGTTTGTAATGTAATACGATAGATTTTGTTCTTTATCTGATTTCTCATTTAGTTTGAGATATTCACGTAATGGATTCAATATTCTATCTGAATCTTCACCAAAGACCTTTTATGTTTTGGATTTGTTTTCAACAAAAATAGTGCATATGCTTCTTATTCTTTTATAAAATTAGTAATCCTGTATATACAGTCTAATTATATAGAATGACACATTTTCTTTGTATCCAGTAACTCAACCTGATAATATTCCCAT
Organism: Picea sitchensis; assembly: GCA_010110895.2. Taxonomy (NCBI): domain Eukaryota; kingdom Viridiplantae; phylum Streptophyta; class Pinopsida; order Pinales; family Pinaceae; genus Picea; species Picea sitchensis. Next base: position 26,197 of record SNQJ01S0085816.1, on the reverse strand, counting down.
GATTCTTCCAGATTAATTTCAATTTTTTGATGATTTGTGATATGAAACCAGTGTAGCATCCTATATATTTTCAAAATTATCTTGAAAATATATAATGAATTGCTGCAAGGTGATCGAGGAAATATCAATGTTACATGGGGATGTGTTCCCAAGGGTAGTGGATGTGTTCCCTGCACTCCCGAGACGCAGGAACTCCACGGGAAATGTTTCTTCACATCACCTTTTAAAAGGAATGCACAGAAACGCACAAGGAAGTGTTCCCATGAAAAAAGGGAGCGTCCTGAAAACTAGGTGGAACATTGGGAAGTACCGAATTTCCAAAAAACATACCACTCATGCAACACCCTTCTAAGAATCAGGATCCAAACGAAAAATGAGCCTGGACATGAACATTTGCTTCGAAACAACTTTTCAGTTCGTTAATCCATATTTGAATGAACGTGATTAAATTTCAGTAGATTTGAGACACATATATCTTGCACTTGTTGGTTACAATCCTAGTTTGACATTTTTCAGTAAATACTCTTTTTCTTATTGATAATACAATCTTAGCTCCCACCATGGTTCAAATCTAACAACATGGTCGGTTTCTCACCACAAGGGTGGCCAAAAGGCAGTAGAACCATCATGGGTGTTAAGTTGGCCGAGTGGCCCAAAGGTTCCTCTAGATTAAAAAACTACAATCAGTGTCCCACCTTCAGGTGATGGCTTTAGATTTCCAGGATTAAAGATCTCAGATGACTCTTCTTGAAGCATTCTCAACCCTTATAAATAATACAAGAAAAAAGGTGGAATTGCAAAGTGTTTAGAGGGTGAACAATTAGTTATTAATTCATATACCACAAAATAGTTTCAAACAAATTAGTCCTTATGTTTTCTTCCACTTTACTCTTTTAAATGGTATTGCGCTTCCAAACTCAAATATTAATAATCTAATAATTTTTATATTATTCAGATATTGAAATTTATATCTTCCAATACTGCCTACTTTGTTTTTTATGAGAGATTATGATTGCTTAATTGTTGAAGGTTATGTTAGTTAAGTAGTGAACCAAACAAACTTAACAAGAGAGAGAATCAAATACAAACACAAGGTGCTCAATTTTGACAGTGAAATATTACTTGCTGATTTTGACGGTGAAATATTGCAACTGTTACATTCTATTCATTGTTGTTATAACCTTTAGTCTGCTGCAATTTTATGACGGCAAGCCTTACTTGCTGAGTTGGTAGTGATTTTTGGGCTTATTTCATGATATTTTGTCTTGGGATTATTGTGCTAACATTGGTTTTGCAGGTGACATGACAGCTTACCTTCTTTCCTCTCCCATGCTTTCTTTCTTCAAGCCCTAGCCACCTTATTTAAGTGACCAAAATAGGGATCTTTCCAAACCATTTGTTCATTGCCCTCCTTTCCCTTGAGGTCACCCGGGAAGCCTCCCTTGTGTTGGATTTATCCATCACTAAAACAAGGGGAGTATTTGCTAAGGTGACAGTGGTTCTTACTCCTAGTTGTGTCGCACTAGTGACGCTTGTGGTTGGCTTTTCCCAAGCGAAAGTTTGTGCAATAAGAAGCTGCATCAACCTCGAGCGTTTTTAGCTATTTTGACTTTAATTAGGCTTTCAAACATGGGATTTATTTGCTTTAGACCTGGCCACATGACATATGATAAGTCAACCATGATAGGGGAGATGATGAATCTGAATGGAAATAATGGGGGAAATGACAAGGTGTGAAAGATGACTGGGGAAGATGGACATGCTACACCTACCTAAGTCTCAAGTAGTAGGACTCAAAAGGTGACAACACTTATCTAAAGGAAAATTATGACCCACCATGGTACAACTAAGAAAAAGACAAGAATTTAGAGTCTTATGATTCATTATCAAATTACACCAATATTCACCACAGTCATGACCAATATAGGAAACACTATCACCACATATGAGCAAAAACATAAGATATGGAAGTATCCAATACATCAAGCATCATCATGAAACCATAGTGAGCAACCCAAGCAATGGGGTGCTCTCATGCTATGTACAAAATCATCCATGTGCCAATACCAACAAAACCATACTAACATCCATCATGAAGTCATCAAGGCTGGGCATATCCATTGTGCAACGGAAAGACCATCATGCAACAAAATTTGTGACATAAGTGCTCTAAATGACCAATATGAAGTGCTCCCATCAAGTGTGAACTGGAACATCATGCCACTAGAAAAGTGGTGCTCATACCGAAAATCATGTCATCTGACAAAAACACAAGATTACCTCTCATACAGTATGAGGGGTAACGCGTTCCACAATTTTCATGTTATTTGATGAGATGACCTAGCCTTGGAGGTCATATGTGTGGTTTGAGTTGGTTACATTGCACATTTATGGAGATATTCTTGTGGAGCAACCTCTCTTGGAGTGGTTTGAGGAGGTCATTGGATTTTTATTGTTCTTCTTACTATTTTTGAATGGCAAGTGTGAGAGGGTACTTTGGGTGATGTGTACTAGCTTATCAACAAACATCTTTTGACAGAGTGCCCCGATCGCTACCAAATCAATGGCGTTAAAGGCAAAGTGGATGCAACATTTCCGAAAAGTGGTTATAATAAAAAATCTGATCAATATTAAGGGGTTACAACAATTTCAAATTTTTCATTTTAAAAACCATCGCCACATTTTGACCACACATGCCACATGGAGAAGCACACCCTTGATATTTATTTACTTCCTTTGCTTTGTTGGTTGGCGCAAATATGGAAGCGTACCTCATGGAACCAACCACCCACTCATCTAGAGGATGTGTCCCACCTTCTTGTGCTATTCTTGGAGGGTGTTGCATAACCAACTCCATTATTTTATTATTGTTGACTTGTCTCATGGAGTTGGTTGCATGAGAGAATTATTGTATTATTTACCTTGGATATTGTATTGTTTCCTCTTGAAGAAGAATAGGGATCTCAACAACTCATTCCTACTTTTAGTAAGGAGGCTTTTGAGAAGGATATTTTCTTGTTATTCCTTGGAGAATTAATGGATCTTTGAAAACAAATACTTCTTTATTGTTGAGGACATAGAGTTGAAACCTATATAAGGATTTGCTCTCTCCATTTGATGTATGGTTGGCTTTGGTAGAAATCCCTTGGAGCTTAATGGAATATCCATTGGATGTGTTTGGAGGATCAATGAAACACTTTGTGTGTGAGGACATCTTCTAAACCTTAATGATATCCTTCTTGCTGGAATTATCTTGACATATGCTCATGGAGACATGAATAGGG
>SNQJ01S0085816.1:0-12558 GCA_010110895.2 Picea sitchensis | reverse complement strand
TAGCTTTCTTTTGAGTACAAATACCCCTATCAAAAATCTCGGGACCTAAGTTTTACATTAAATACCCAGAATCAATTAATTAATTAATTCTGAACCTTAAAAAAAACCTAGCTAGACTTGACGAAATTCCGCAAAATTTCGCGCGCTGTCTTACATGGTCATTTACAACATTCCTAAACACTAGCTACCTAGGAATAACTTCATTAGAACGCCTTTCACCACTTTGGAGGATTTATTGGGTGGGAATGAAAAACTCAAGGGAGATTAACCCATTAACCTCCTGAGGATAAAAAACACTCAGCGAAAGGAACTCTCCTAATGAAGAAACCCTAAGGAAACTGACCTAACATGATCCATGTAGACCTATTACATTATAAACCCGCGCAGGGGTGTGGTAATCCCGCTTACAAAACTGTGTTGGAGCAAAAAAATGCCTTGTAGAACCAATTAGTCTTCGACATGTTTGCATCTGTTGACGCATATCTTCATGGTATATGGAGTTGACCCCCTAGTTGAAGAGGCGGTCAACAGGTGGGGATATTTCTTAGGGTTTTAAAAGAAATATTTTGAGATTGTGATAATATTCTTTGAGCCCCTCAAAAAACTATAAGAGGATGCATAACTTCTAAGATTGTGTACTACACTCTGTCAAGCAAAATCTTTAGTATGCTTTCCTCTATACACCCTTTTAAACTAAAATGAAAGAGTTTTGTGAGGTTTTCCGAATGACCAGCAATCACATCTTTTATTTCCATTCCTCAACATGTATGAATTAATTTCCTTCATCTTACATAAATCTTTGAAGAGGGGGACTCTCTATAGAACATTATAAGTAGAAATTTGAAGATGTTATTATGTTCTTTTAGTTCATCACTACCTAGTCCACTTCTCGAGTAGTTTTTCCTTGTCAAGGAGGATAATAATGTGTTACATTGATTCAAATCTTCTAATTAAGATGACTTCAAACCAGAGTCATTGTTAACACCCCGAGAATTTAAGGTTCACCTAACACCCATAAAGGTGTCCCGTTAAGGCCAATTGTAATTACAACTGGCTCTCCAACTTAATGAGCTTGCAAAATACACAATGAAGAATCTTTAGCCCTCTAGTAAGTCACACTGAGTCATTTATAAAGGACTCCAACAATTTTGTTCAACTCAAAATATATGAAAAGGTGGAATCAAAGGACATTCTCATTAGTTTTGACATTGTATCGTTATTTACAAAAATTCCTTTGGATAAAGCAATGAAAGTCATCAAGGGGGTCACTGATTAGGGGGTTGCCATGTTGACAAAGGTCTACCTTTGCTCCACTTCCTTCTACTTTCCAAGAGAATTCTACAAGTAGACAAGTGGCGTAGCAATGGGGTCTCTCCTCTCACCCGTTGTCGCCAACCTCTTCATGGAGAATTTTGAAAAGAAGGCCCTTGCCTCATACCCCCTCAAACCAACAAGGTGGAAGAGGTACATAGATGACACTAATGTGATATTGCTTCATGGAAAAGAAGAAATCAGCAAGTTTCTCGAGCACCTTAATTGTCAATCAACTAACATTATATTTACCATGGAGGTAGGAAAGAACAAGAGCATTCGATTCCTCGAGGTGCTAGTTAATAAGAGACATGACAAAACTCTTGGACATCAAGTTTTCAGGAAGAAAACCCATGCTAAGAGCTATCTCCACGCCAACTATCACCACCACCCCACGCAAAAGATTAGGGTCATTAATACACTTGTGATGAGGGCAATTAGAATTTTTGACAAGGAGCATCTTAAGCAAGAGAAATATCACCTCACTAGAGTCTTTAAAGGCACAGGCTACAAAGATGGTGAAGTTAGAAGAGCCCTTAAAAGAGTTGAAAGAGCTAGTAGGAACTCTCAACCTCATAACAACCAACCCTCCAGCAATAAAGCCTACCTCCCCTACATTCAAGGGATCACGGACAAGATTGCAAAGGTTTTAAAGAGGAAAGAGGTCTTAACTTCAATCCAACCACTTGAAACCATAAGGCAGTAGACGAGGCCAGTGAATGATAAAGATTTATAACCCTTAACACAAGGGTGTATATAAGGCTACTTGTTCTTGCAACAAAAACTATGTTGGGAAAAAAGGGTGATCGTTCCAAGTGAGGATCAAGGATGTTAGATTATGTAGCTCGGGCAGGTACTTCCACACTAAGGGTGTCTGTGGAAGGGGCCCCCATGATGTCTAGACAACTTAGTGATGGTGGGGATCACTTAAGTCAACATGAGATTAAGTCACAACCATTGGATGTGACTTAAGTTGTCTCAATGCTTGATTAAGTCCCCACCGTCAAATCTAGATCTTGAGATGAAGATCTAAGGGCTAGGATCGAATGAGAGAATGGCTAGGGTTCTTAAAAGACCAAGAGAGACTTATTTCTCACTTATCACAAGAGAGACGAGAGACTCGCCATCTGAGCTTGAGAGGAAATTCTGAGAGTGATCAAGGCCGCGAGCTAAGTCGAGTTTGCCAAAGGAGGTCGAGCTAGGGCCTCAGTTATTATTGTTTTGCTAAGAGCTGAGCCCAGAGGAGGGTCGTACAGCGTATCAAGAAGGACAAACAGATTCATCTCAAGAAGCAGCAAGAGTGTTTTGTGAAGCAGATTGCTTCTGGAGGTATCAGAAGAAGCTCAGATCTAAAGAGTTAGTTTAGATCCTAACACTGTAATCTACTCATTAACCATGTACTGAATAGAAGATCTGAAGTTCTGTTGGTTTTCCTTAGAGGAGTGAGGCTTCCAGAGAAAATCCTTTGTGTATTTGTGTGTGGTTGTGTTTATGCTTCTGCTGAGTTTATTTTTAGCATAAATGTGTATTTTTCAATGTATTATTGTACAGAACTGAAGCATGCATTAATAAGCTATTGTTAAATCTAAGATTTCATGCTAAAATGTAAACAAAGGAACACAACGTAGACATTCGTGGTCAACATGCTCGTACCTCAGCCTTGGCATAACATTCTATTTGGACCAAAACCCATGTTTGCCTTAAGGATACAGAATTCTTCCAAAGGAAAACCATTACTACAAGTGTCGTTTTATGGAGGCCATAAAGATTATTAAGCACCCAAGTAACTTAAATAGGGACGAAGGTTTTGAGGTAAGTGAAAATTGGATTCCTTTAATCAATAATAAAGGGAACAATCTAGGAATGGACAACTAATAAACCAACTGGGTAATTTGGTTGATTTATTTGTGTGGGCGACTCGGTGATAATTGAACATCAACATGTAATTGAATTGATTGGAACTGTGTATATTCCTAGTCCTAATAGAAGCCCAATGGGTTAGCTTGATTGGGTATGAGTATTGTGAATTACAAGCAGGAGGTAATGGCATCAAGTCCCAACACTGAGCTCTGCAACCCAGATATTCTGAAGACCTCCACTTGATGTCCCTACCTGGTTAAGTTGTCAAAACTAACAAGCCAGTTTACCCCTGGGTACCATATTCAAAATAAAGTGCCTAATTAGGTTTCCTCCAAGATGTGCATTCATCCCGAGGAATATATATATATATATATATATATATATAATAAGATTGATTGTGCAGCTATACAATTTGACTTATTGTCCTAATGATGTATCCTGATTTGGATTTGAAACATTGACAAACAAAAATGTCCATTGTGGATTACCCAAAAAATAGACAATCTAATACTATTCACCATAGAAATCTCAAAAATGAAATTGATGTTTGAATGTTTTATGCTATGATTAAAATACAAAATTCATCTCTCATGGCATTTCCCAGTTTACTAAGACCTGTTTGGTAAATAATGGGAAAATAATGTTGTTGAGAAAAATTGTATATAATATCAAAGAAGAACTATCTGTTAAAAAACGTGTGAGAGTGCCCTCTAACCATTGATGGAAGCAGACTCTTAGTAGTTAACGAACTCTTTTCCCTAATGTTGCAACATTTATTTTAAATATCTAAGGAGAACCACCTCTTAGAAAACAAGTGAGTGTACCTTCTAACCCCAGACAAAAGAAGACTCCCAACGGTGGACAAACTCTTCGTCTCGGTCAAGGAAAACACGTCAACAAGTTTCCCCATAAATCCCAACGTTTCTGAACCATCCACTTTGAAAATGTTTCCAGATGAAATCTTGCAGGCCAATCAAGCATTTCTCATAACTTAGTGATAAAACCCTTTGTTGAATAGTTTCCAACTGAAGTTTTATTAGGAATCCACGTGGTTTATAGAATTTACTAACAATGGTAGAGGAATCCAGGAAATCTGGTAAGATATTCAAATCCTTGAAATCTCTATTTTAACTTTGGTTGCAGAAGGAAAAAATATTGAAATATTTATGCTTGTCTACTTGTATAATGTGACTTATAAGATCATTGAAAAGTAATGGTGAATTAGATGACAATTATACCACTCCAACTCATCTTAGACAAAAACACAAAATTATTATAGGAACTGCATATAATAAGAGTTGATATATGTCTTATATTAGAAGAAATATTCATTTTGGGATGAATAGTTTCATGGGTGATAAAAAGTATTGTCAATCCCTTAGTTTTGGCACTAATAAATGGAAGCTCCACGGATCTCTTTAGTTCATCAAGAGGTACCTCACAAGGCATCTTTCTTTTCCCGGATTAATATAGCTAACAAGGGCCTAGAACATAAACATGCCCATTACAAGATTGCATTGGTCTTAATTTTCAAATCTCAGCCTGATGTAAATAGGTTATAAGAGGAATTGAGCCCCAAGCGTTAGCTCAATCAGATGGTCACCCAAGGCATGTTGCCAGGGAGAGCAAATCCAGTCAAGTCCCTTGGGGTTACCAATGGCTATTGTGGCTAGCAGTTGAGCCACCCTCCATCATCTTCTGGTGAGACAGGGAGATCCAAAGACACCTTGGAAAACGTATCACAGGTACTGCCCACAGATCAGTCCTAAGGGTTGAAAAAGAACAGAATGGCCTTGAGCCTTGACCAAAGCAAGCCCTAGATTCAATGTCTCACATGGCCCTGTATTTCTCATAACAGTTCATTACTGTGGCTAGACCAATTATTTACTGCAGAATAGAGGTTCTGTACTGAAAGAAGAGCACTTAGAGATATCTATTACAGCTCCAAGCAAAATGACCACGAAAAAGGTGAACATCTTTCTAACATCAAATATTATACTTTGTACACGAAATTACTAAGCACGCTAGTTCAAATGTGAGATGCAGTGATAGATCAGATCCCTTGCCTCCAGAGTTTATAAAACATAACATAACGACCAATTTCATACAAAACTAAATTCAAGGCTAAATTACAAAGAATAAGAAGCAATTCCATTAGCCCACGGAGACAGAGAAGGGCACAAAAATACATACAAAATTTGGGAAGATGATAAGCACATCAGAAAAATGTCTCCATGTGTCCATGTCAAGGGCCTACACAAGGATCCAAACTTTTTACTTTTAATCCCGCATCGCGATGCAAGAACAGCTGCTCGCATTAGAATATATACAGCTAAACTGGTGTGCTGTGTATTCAAGCCTGTTAGAAGCATTGAAGGTCCTGCAATTGCTCCAGCAAGAAGAGCTCGCCACCTTGCAGTTCTGAGTCCAGAAATAATAGAACATCAATACAAATATAACATAGAGTTGAACAACTAAATTTTTCTGAAGAATAATGAAAATAAAGTATCCTAGCAGATAAAGCACCTTTACTAATAGCTCAAGCAAGCTTTAGTCCTCTAATCTTAAATATAGTATGTCCATTTTGAGAACAGCAAAAAAATTGATTCTAAAACACCCATGTTGGACATAGGAGAAATGTCAATAGTGGTCACAGATAAAAAATATTACAATGAAAATCCCGACTAGGCTTTGCTCTTTAATGAAAACCGATCAAAATACTCACCATTGCAAAATCAAAACCAATGGTGAACAGATCCCAACCAACTGTGCCGATCAAATCGGGTTCGCTCTGAGAACAGAGACATTCATAAAGGAGGACCTCACGGAACAAACTGTGTCAGCCCAATATTTTGTCATGATATCTGTTGCCTTATCTGATTTTGTCCTCATATTCAAAGCACATTTAATTATAAAATATCATATGATGATTGGAATCGGATAAAAATTAGTTGGTTACTAACAACCATTGTACATGGGTAACCTCTGATATTATAAAGGTTCCAATTTTTCGAATTATGGTATCACCACAAGCACTGGATTCTACAACTCCATTCTAGAAATAACCAAATTCCATGGAATGCTGCTATTTTCTTACAGGCAATATTTCTGGTACAGAAACTATACATAAAATAGCAAAAAGAGCCAATCAACAAATTGCAAAAAGAAAGGTTTCACCATCTAACATTTTTCATAGGAACAACCCTTCTGATATTGCCAGGTTCAAGAACCTGAAGTCTGACATTGTTACATCCGATGAACAAGGTAAACAGGTTCTAACCATGTGTCCTTAATAACCTTTCTCCTTGTTCAAGAATTTTTCTATCATCTTTTACAACATTCCTTTTTTTCCTCAAGGCATCTACTTCGCCTACTTTAGAGGATGTGTTTTCTAACCTTATCCAGCATCAAGTCACCTTGAGAAATTTGGGTGAACTACCCTATGGAGATCAAGCCCATTCTAATAAGGCTTCTATCTCATACAAACATGAGGTAGAAGAAGAGGATGACCTACTCTTATTGCCATAAGGAGGGTCGTGCTTTCAAAACTGTCTTCTCCATCTTCAAAATATTGAAAAAATTGCTCAACAAACACCTGGCAACAATGGCCTCTTTGAAGGGGTGCAGGTGTGGGGGGATCATACTAGATCTCAAAGGAAAACTGGAAACAGCCCTTGCCTGGGTCTAGGAATATCCACAAATGATCAAGTCGAGGCCTGTGCACTTCTCCAGGGTCTCCTCCAATATAAAATCGTTGATTGTCATAGAAGATTCAAAGTGTCACTATCAAATCGATGGTTATGCAATCAACCTCGTCAGACAATAAGCTTGCTTTGATTATTGCTAGAATCAACAAGGAGGTAAACAACCTGAACATGGTTTCATATTTTTAGGTCCTCGGAGAATTTAATTTTCAAGCTGATTCTTTAGGTAACGAAGACACCTCGTTAACAAAGGGTCCTTGAGGAAAAATGGGGGGCGATTTCATCACATAATCCCCTAAGGTTCTTAAGGTTTTGATCTCAAGCCACGTATCATCACCATTAATTACTACATGTTCCAACAACACACAGATCAGTCCTCAAGCACGGTGGGATAATGAAGCAGTCAAGGGAAGGAATTTGCAACAGCTTCTGGAGCAACATCAACCATCTTCGAACTCACCTGGTAAGACTTCCTCTCGGTCTTTGGTTGGTTTATTAGAAACTTGTTCTGAAGGCTTCGGCATCTGGGTGCTTCCAGTGGATAATTACCAGTGTGATATGGATTTTGGAATTTGCTTGGGTTCTGGTTCTTGGAATACGTCATTGTGTTTTGGCTCTAAATCGGAGGGTGGTTTCTATGCAATGTTTTCTACTAGCAACTTTTTCCTCTCTTGGTATTTATCTCTCCAGTGCTTTGGTTTCTAAATGCCTGGGATATGATTCTCTGGGTTTATTGGGGTGATCTGAATGTGTTGGCCTTTAAGTTTGGTTTTAGAAATTTCTGGAAAAATAGTGTACTGGCAATATTGTTGTTTGGTCTGTGGAGCAGGGGGGCTTTTGTTGAATCTAGGGCTCTCACTGGGCAGACTAGTTCCACTTTGACTCTGTTATCTTCGACCATCTCTGTTCTGGGCTTAGAAAGTAAGGATTACAAGGAAGCTAACAGAGTCAGGGCTCTTCTAAAGAACGAAGAGAATTATTCAATAAAAAGAACCTCTTTCTGGGGTGACCTCCAAGGTTCATGAAAATGAACAGCAATGCACTTCGTAAAATGCAACAATTATGAATGTCTTGGTCCAACAAAGATAGAAAATATAGGTGTCTTGGAAGCAAAATGTAATATGTTAGGGAACATGGTCATCAACCTCATTAAAGATTCTCACTCCACAGCTTCAAGCCTTCAAATCACAGAATGTCAATCAACTCGGTTCAAGCAGATTTTGAGGAGATAGTGAGCCAAATGAAAGATGATATGGGCGTTGGACAATAGAATTCTCCTCCTTCCAATGCAGGTCAAGAGGAAGCTATCAGCATCCATGTGTTTCGTGGTACACATGTTTTCAAGTAATTAGAATATTAAGTCTTTTTTTAGTAGTATGCACGGGACAGCTGGGATTTAACTACCAGAACCCTCTCTGCTGGTCCTGCAAACTCTCTTATGTGGCTTATGGAAGATGTTAACTGAGTATGAAACGTCACAACAGTACGTTTTGTATTCTCATTGTTTAGCTATGCTACAGCACTTTTTAATATAATATTTCCCAGTTTGTGTAAAAAAAATGCCCTCTTTGAAAGGCTAGAAATTCTACGCACTTCACTGTGCACTCTACTTTATGGTCTTACACCTCTTCAAAGGAATGAACGTATTTATCCCCACTTTTAGGGATAACTAGGAGACCATGTCTCAAGGCCCAAAGGTCCTGGACATGAAGTACCGAGAACAAGACTGACCTGAGCATGGCCCTGGAGGCCCACCTTTTCTTTCTTCCAAAACCTTTATCTTGTCAGCAGCAGCATCCATCTCGGCTTGGTATTGTGTCAGAGATGGTTCTTGATCCCTAAGGTAATTAGTCTAGGTATCATGGTGTAATCCCTTTGATCATCAAAACCAGCAGATAAGCATTTGATTCCTTTTGTTCATGATGCTTGGATGTACACTTACTTGACCATGTCTACCACAGGGGGATTGACCGAGAGGGATGCCCTAGTAAGCGTGTCCTTGGGTTTTGGTTTTAGGAGTTTCTGAAAAGCCATGGTCCGCTCCCACCATACCACTTTCCATCTTTCTCCCAATCATCGATCCCATTACACTAGTCCAGGCACTGGGTTGACCTATTTTTGAGGTTTTACCTGCCTTGTCTCGTGGGAAGAGGGGCTAAAGGCCAAGAAGGTAAAAAACAACTGGTAAAATATAAACTAGGAATAAAACAGAGATGCTTCACCTAGTGATCCCCGAGAAAGAAGTAAAACTTTTCTCAGCAAGAAACAAAGAGGGACCCATAAAAATAATAAAACAAGACGATGTCAGGGATAGGGTCTCATCACGAGAACTTGACCCTAATAGGTCCATGGGTACCTAGCAGGTATGACATTACCACCCATTTGTAGTTTACACCATGGGAGTGAAGTGACTCTTGGTTGAATGATAGCCAAGGGAAGGTCTCATCGCAGGCAATCTTCTCATTTACGTGAAAGTGCCTTGGATGCGTTGCCACCCTTTGGTCCGCCATGAGGCGGTCCCGCAGTTAACCTCTTGAAGAAAAAGAAATAAAAATAAAAGTAAGGCCAAAAGGCATGAATGGGCTTGGAAAATTTTGCATCGGGGCGATTAGGCTATTCTACAAGACGCCCAGGGTGAACTTTGCATCCTCTACCCTGATTTTCACCCACCTGCTTGGACATCCTTGACCACATCACCCACTTAAATGGCTCAGATGAGGTCTCTTCGAGCTTTCCTTTTTCTGTGGACACCAACCCAATAGGACGACATGTCATTTTCTCCAAATTTGTATTCTGAGGCTTGTGTAATGTCTTTGAGCTTTGGCCCGTGTATTACGGACTTTATGCACGTGTTTAATATGTTATGATGAAATGTGATTGACATTGCTATGATCCCTGTGTGATATTAGACCCACTTGGAAATGCGGCTGTTGATAATACCGAATCATGCAGAAGTGAATGAGAATTACCATTTGGATGATACACATGGGAGATGATAGGTTGAACCTCCATGGAGTGAAGAGCCCCATCGGGTGGGTGTTAGAGACCCCATCGAGAGCTGAGAGATAGAGTGAGATGGATGGGGGGCTACCTTTGGAGTAGGGAGGGCGTTCCACGAGGAGGCACCTTGGGCTTGACCTAGAGTTGGCCCTTTTCAATGGAGGCGATTGGCCAGAGGAGCCCTAGGGGCGTCTCCCATGATGATCTTGATAAATGTATAGATCTTGGGAGAGGCCGATTTGGCGGTGTTGTACGTGTGGCGAGGTTAAGAGCAAGGAGGCTAACGTTTTGCTCATGGATACCCCATTTACCCTAGAAGAGCTAGTCTCCACAGAAAAGGGCATGGCGTCTCTCTTTAGCTAGATTAGGGTTTATTTTGAACATTTAATGTAAAAGCGGTGATTTTTTTAATATTTTTGGCCATGTCGACTTTTCATGACCTAAAATGTAAAGTTAGGTCAAGGTTTTAAGATACATGTCTGACCGGCGAGCCGATACTCACCGAGGTTAAGCTATGACCCTAGACAAAATCTAGGGCCCCCAGTGCACTCAGGGGTATAGTGCAGGACAAATTGATAAAGACCCTAGACAAATGTCTAGGGCCCTGAAGCCCAGGTCAGGTAACCATACACAGGGCATGGGAGTCTGAGAATGCAGGACCAAGCATTTGAATCCCCTAGATATGTCTAGGGCCCACAGACTGGATCGAGGGTACCCATGCCTAGGGCATTGGGTTCTTAGTGCAGGACAAGTTGAAGACCCTGAATGTGTCTGGGGCCCCACAGGCTGGGTCAGGTAACCAATACACAGGGCATGGGGTCTTGAGATGGAACGAGCATTTGAGAGAGATCCTAGATGTGTCTAGGCCCCACAGGCTCGGAGTACTGCCATGCACTGGGGCATTGGGTTCTTAGTGGGACCAAAGTTGAAGACCCTAGATATGTCTAAATGGGGCCCACAGACTGAGTCCCGAGGTAACCATCTGGGCATGGGAGTCTAGGACCAAGCATTTGAAGCCCCTAGATATGTCTAGGGCCCACGGACATGTTCCAGGGTACCCATGCAGGGCATTGGGTTTCTTGTTGGACCCAAGATGATAAAGACCAGAATATAACTAGGGCCCACAGGCTGGGTCGAGTTATCATCTGGAGCATGGGTTGATCCTTAGTCCTCGACCTTGGTGTAAAAACTTGATGGTACATGACCTTCCTTGAGAAGGGCACAACCACAAGAGGATAAAATTCCATATCACAGTGATGATAAAGTAGGTTCACCATATGATTTGAAGGAATGAGTAGCTTCTGCTAACCCTCTTGCCCTTGGTTGATTGTTTGGGGTCCTTGTTGGTTTGTTGGGTTTTGTTTGGTGGTTTGTGTGAGCTTTGTAAACCCCTCTTACACACCCCTTGTTGTGGGCTTTTGTTTACTTTTGGGGTTATGATTCTTGTCACATGGTTAAATTTATAGTGCTTGTGAGCTTTATTACAACTTAATCTAACCCTAAAGTTGCCCTAACTTAGCCCTAACCTTTTTATATATAATACACCCTCCCCTCTACTCCAAATGATATTCACACTCTATTGTTGTAGCTTGGAGATTCCTTGCAGCCTCAGTTCTTGCTGTTGCAGACCTGTGATCTGGCGCGGCCCTTCTTGTGGATTAGTTCCATTCCCTTCTGTTGGAGCTCATTCTTTCTTTTCTTTAGATAGGCCTTGGTCCAGTGGAGAGGATTACTTACTTTTGTGTAACTCACTTGTGAGCAGCGTTACTTGTCAACCTTGTGATGTGTTTGTGTACTGTATGACTGTAGGTAGGGTATTTGTTGAGGCCATGCCATACCTGCTGTGTAGAGGCTGCGTCCCTTTACTATTGCTGTGAGTTGCTTGTTGAGGGTGCCGCGTGGCTGTTGTGAGGGCTGCGTCCCTTTACTACTGCTGTGAGTTGCTTGCTGAGGGTGCCGAGTGGCTGTTGTGAAGTGTTGCATCCTTTCCTAGCTGTGGGATCTTCACCTAAGGGTTCAGCCCTTCCTCATTGCTGCCGTCTAGTCCTGTGTGAAGGTTTCCTTGGCAAAATTCTTTGGTTGAGAGGGGTTTGGGTGCTTTGTGTTTTGTTTCAGTAACCCTAACCTTGGTGGCATGTTTGGGTGCTTTGTGTTTTGCTTCAGTAACCCTAACCTTGGTGGCATGAATTCTTTCCTTCAACCTTTGGCATAAAGATCTTTGATAGATCTTGAACTGAACCTTTAACTGAGCATAACATTCAGGATCTATTTCTATTGTGGCGGTGTACTATCTTCAGAGGTAAGGTTGGTACCAGGTATGTTTCTAAATTGTTACTTCTAAAGTTCAGATCTGAGTTGCTTTAGAATTGCCTTGTAGAATAAGCTTTGCATGAATCTAAGTGATCTTCTTCGTCTACTGTTTGAGCACAGTCATATAGAAGAAGAAGCTTTATATTACTGTTTTGTTACAGAACTAAGATTTATAGATCTGTTGTTGTTTTTAGAGGAGCTATTTATCATTGTTTAAGATGTGAGTTTTAGCAGATGATCTGAGTTCTCTTCTGCTTCTATTGTTGTCTGAAATATAGTTCTACTGTTGTATCTATAGAACTGCAATTATTGTCTATGATCTGAACCTAGTTTATTGCTTATAGTCTGAGTTTACTATGGTATTGAATGAGCC
>SNQJ01S0085814.1:11485-34186 GCA_010110895.2 Picea sitchensis | reverse complement strand
CGGTTGTAGTCAGAGAACATAGGGGGTTGTAGCCTCCTTCTGGTTGTAGCTATAGAATTGGGGAGTTGGAGCTTCCTTGAGGTTGTAGCCTAATAAACTAGGGGTTTGGATCCTCCTTTCAATTGTAACTGTAAAACAAAGGAAGTTGGTGCTTCTAATCAATGTAATTCTTCAAGACATATAAGAAAAACAAAATTGTGGTTTTCTCCCGCTTTGGGTTTCCACGTAAAAACATTGGTGTACTATGTATGTGTATGATTGTTCATTTTTCATTGTTTATTTACTCAAAAAATATTGGATGATAATTCTACATTGATATAACACTTGCATTATATGGTTAAAAAGCATTAGATTACTCTATTACTGATTCACCCCCCCTCTCAGTAAACAATCAATTGGTATCAGAGAAGGTTCCTTTAGAAATCAGTTTAACCATTTAAAGGTAGATCATGGAGAGAAACAACATGTATAAAAATGGTATACCATAGCTTGATGGACACAAATATTCATTTTGGAGCATAATGATGAAGACATATATACAGACACATGGATTTGAAATTTGGTAATCGATTGTAGATGGATACACAACACTAGCAGTTCTGTCGACAAATGAAAAAGAAGTGAAACTCGGTTAGAATAATTCCAAAGACACAAATTCACTTATGAATGGTCTTGGAGAATCAAATTCATAAAAGTTGCACATTGTAAATCCGCTAAAGATATTTGGGACAAACTTTGAAATATTTATGAAGGAGATTCAAAAGTCAAAGCAGCAAAGCTTCAAACTTACAGAGGTCAGTTCAAACAACTAAAGATGAAGGTATATGAGAATATTGTAGCTTACATTTTAAGATTCGATGAAAAAGTAAATGCAATCTTGGGATTGGGAGAAGAAATCAAAGAATTTGCAATTGTTAAAAAGGTATTGATATATCTTCCTATGATATTTGACCCTAAGATATCAGCACTAGAAGAAAGAGAAGATCTAAACTCAATAAGCATGGATGAACTACATGGAATATTTACAACCTATGAAATGAGAACTGAACAAGAAAATACATATATAAAAGAAGAATCCTTCAAAGCATCCAAAAGTTCAAAGCAAAAGGAAAAGAAAAAAGAAAAATAATATAGCAGTAGTAGTGATGTCTCAGAAGATGATGAAGAAGCGACCAACTTCATTAGAAGATTGAACAAGGGAACCAACAGTAGGAATAGAGGTAAGCTTCGTTTAGTTTGTTTTAATCGTGATGGTATTTGTCATTTTGCTAACAAATTTCCACATAAGAAAAAGAGAAATGATGAAGGTTACTCAAATAGAAAACAAACATATAAAGGGAAAAGATCCACAAATAAAGTTTTCAAGAAAATATTATGCACCAAAGAAACATCTCATCATCAGATGAAGATGAAGTCAGTGACAGTGATATAGAAAGAGTTCTATTCATGGAAGTAGAAGACTCTGATAAAGAAGACTCTAAAGAAGAATATGAAGAGGCCGAAGAAGAATATGAAGAGGCAAAAGTTGACTACTGAGAATAATTTTTTTGTGCCATAGAAGTTATCAGAAGATAAAAGAAGAAAAACAAGAAACTACAAGTGGAACTAGACAAGAAAGAAGACACTCATGAACTAGAACAAATGATCACAAATTTGAAGGTTCAAATTGAAGAAGATAAAATAATTGAAGAAGCACTCAAAGAACAACTAGAAGAAAGAGACAAGATCATTAGAATTTTGGAAGAATAAATTGTCGCATTAAGAAATGATCTTCAAAATAAAAATATGCATAACAACTCAAAAGTTTTGAATGACATTATCAGCAGTAAAAAACCTCATCACGACAAGTCTGGACTTGGATACAATCAGACATAAAATGGATCAAGCTCCAAAACAACATAACAAGAAACATTTCCAAAACACTATGCATAAACAACCAAAGGGGATATGAAGGTCTACAAAGAAAATTACAGGGACACTCCTCCACCGAGAAGATTCAGATTTCTTAATCAACGACCAACACAAACAAATAGGCCTCAGGAAGAAGAAGGATTCATAAGAGTACCTCATTTCAGAAGATCTTCAACTCCTAGGTATCAAACTATCTTTTTTGGTTTATGTTATGCATGTAATAATTTTTGACACAAAACTGTGAATTGAAGAGCTAACAACAGGAACATAAAAAACATTGAAAGTCATATAAAAAAAGATTATCCAAGAAGGCCTAGTGAAACACAGAGAAGAAGTTACAACGGGTTTGAATCTTTGAGCACTGAAGTGGAATGCTACAAATGTAACATATTTGGATGCATGGCCAAAGATTCCAGAATGACAGTCCCTCCTAGAGAACCACAATAGAACAACAATAGTCACAAACATGAACCTTAGAAAAGGACATGGATAAGAAAGAAGAATCAATATAGCAATGAAGAATGCACACTCGCTCTACAAGCTCACAAGAAGAAACGTGACTGGTATGTTGACAATGGCGGTTCAAAACACATGATAGGTGATAGAGACATGTTTCTTACATTAAGAAAGGAAAGAGATGGATCGGTATCCTTAAAAAATGATGATTTAGCTAAAATCATTGGAAAAGGAACAGTTAGAATTGGGAACAAGAATACCAAGGAAGAAAATGTTCTACTAGTAGAAGATATGAAACATAATCTTCTAAGTGTGATTCAAATGTGTGACCAAGGTCATAAAGTTACTTTCTATTCAAAAAAGTGAGAGATAGAAAAGAAGGTTCAGGAAAATTGATTGCAATAACTACGAGAACTTTAAGCAATATATATGTATTAAGTGAAATTGGAAATGAAAAGTGTTGCCTAGGAAAGGAAGATGAAAGTTGGCTATGGCATAGAAGAATGGGTCACATATATTTTGATAACCTTGTCAAAGTAAAAAAAAGGGAACCAGTTAGAGAAATGCCCCAACTCATGAAACCAACAACCCCTTTATGCAAGCACTGTCAACAAGGAAAGAAAAAAAAGACCAGGTTTAAATCAAAAGAATATTCAATGACAAGGCCACTATAAATTGTTCATACTGATCTATTTGGACCGGCTACAACAAAGGGTTAAAAAGATGAGAAATAATTTACGTTATTAGTTGATGATTATACAAGAATGACTATATTTTTCTTTCATGGGAATAAGTTAGAAGCTTTTGAAAAATTCAAGGTCTACAAGGAAATGGTTGAAAATGAAATAGATTCAAAAATCAAATGCTTGAGATCTGATAATGGAGGAGATTTCACTTCAAAGGAATTTATGGACAACTGCAGTAGACATGGAATAAAAAGGAAATTCTCTCTTGCTAGGACACCTCAACAAAATGGAGTTGTTGAAAGAAAGATGATGACATTACAGAAAATGGCTCGAACAATGCTAATGGATTCCAAATTGACAGATATCATTTGGAAATAGGAAGTGCATACAACAATTCACATTCAAAATAGATTAATGCTTAGAAACAACACTGAAAAAACTCCCTTAGAGTTATGGAAAGGAAGACCAACAAATGTGAAGCACTTCAAAGTTTTTGGAAGCAAATGATACATCAAAAGAGAAGATAGCAGAATGAGAAAGTTTGACTCTCGTGTGGACAAATGCGTACATTTTGGTTACTCAAGTACAAGTAAAACATACAAGTGTTACAACCTGATATTGAACAAAGTTTTGGAAAGCATCAACGTAACAATTGATGAAACGGGTAGACAATAATTAAAAGAAGAAGAAAATGAATCAATGGAACAACTTTACGAAGAAGAAGTAGAAGATGAAAAATAAGTAGAAGGGGAAGATGAAGAGGATCTAACAGAAGAAAAAGAACAAGTTTAGAAAGTGCCTCCAAAGACACCTAGCAGACGAGTACAGAAGAATCATCCTTCAGATCATATTATCATAAACAAAGATGCAAGAGTTGAGACTAGAAGAAGAATTCGTTAACTAGAACAAACACACCTAGAACTCTCATCTACGATTGAACCAACCTGTTTTGAAGAGGCCAGCAAGGATGGATTTTGGAATAAGGCCATGGATGAAGAATTGGATCCAATAGAGAAAAATGACACTTGGTAATTGGTTCCAAGACCAAAGGATAAGAATGTGATCAACACAAAGTGGGTATACATGGATAAATTGAATGAAGATGGAGAGGTTATAAGGAACAAATCTAGATTGGTATGTCAAGAATATGCAGAGGTTGAAGGAATCGAATTTGAAGAGACATTTTCCCCAGTTTCCAAAATGGAAGCAATCCGATTGATTTTAGCTTATGCATGCTCCAAAAATATTAAAGTGTATCATATGGATGTAAAATCAGATTTTCTAAATGGGGAACTTGAAGAATAATTCTAAATTGAACAACCAGAAGGATTTCAGTTGCCAGAGAACGCAGATTATGTGTGTAAATTAAAGAAGGCCTTGTATGGTCTAAACAGGCTCCTAGAGCATGGTACTCTAGAATGGATAAATATCTACAGCAGGTAAGGTTCAAAACAGGAAGTTCATACAACAACCTCTACATCAAGGTAACTCAAGATAGTATTTTATTAATTGAAGTTTATGTTGATGATATTATTTTTGGAAGTACTGATGACAGATTAAGAAAGAAATTTGCAAAGGACATGCACAATGAATTTGAAATGTCATTACTTGGAGAACTATCCTTCTTTCTAGGTCTTCAGATACGTCAAAGAAACCAAGGAATTTTTTTTTCTCAAACAAAGTATATCAGAGAAATTATAAAGAGGTTCGAAATGGAATATTTCAAACCAGTTATCACTCCCATCCAAACCAGTTGCAATTTTAGCAAAGACGATGATTCAAATTCTACAGATCAGAGGCAATACAGGTCAATGATTGGTAGCCTACTATATGTGACAACATCTAGACCATATGTAATGCAGACAATTGGACAGGTGGAATGATTTCAAGAAGCACCAAAGGAATCACATGTATTAGTAGTGAAGAGGATTTTTAGATATCTCAAAGGAACATAAGAGTTTGGATTATGGTATCCAAAAGGAAAGGATCTATCACTTATTTCCTACATAGATGAATATTGGGTAGGTTGCATTGATGATCGACGAAGCACCAGTGGAGCATCATTCTACTTGGGTGAGTTTTTAGTATCATTCCTAAGAAAGAAACAATCCTCAATATATTTATCTACAACCGAGGCAGAGTATATTGCAACAACAACATGTTGTACACAGGTTCTATGGATGAAAGAAACTCTGACATATATAAAGGTTGAGTATGATGAGCTCATTCTAATCTATTGTGATAATACAAGCACCATTAGTATCTCAAAGAACCCGGTGATGCACTCCAATATGAAGCATATTCCAATCAAGTATCAATTTCTATGGGAACAGGTTCCAGAAAATAACATTAGAGTTGAATATGTGGGAATAAAAGAACAAGTGGTAGACATATTTACAAAACCACTTCCATGGGAATCCTTTGAGTATATTCGCGAGAGACTCAGAGTTATTTCTACTCCAAAATGAATGCTTTTGAATGCTTATATTATATGTCTTAGATGTACACGAGGAATCACCATAAAGAGGACAATTCAGGTTGGGAGATCATATGAGTTAGTTAGGGGCAGAAACATCGAATGGAAAGATACCTTTGTCATTGATGACAAAGGGGGAGATATTTATTAGATGCAGAGGACAGAGGCATGTTCCAGGGGGAGCATTGGTCACAAAGATGTAGGCATGGTTCTAGGGGAAGCATGAGTGATATGATTTCAGTATTTCATTAGAGTGTTGCCATCAATGCAAAAGGGGGAGATTGTTGATTAATTGGGTTGGTTTTCATTGATGTCAACCCTTAAATAAAGTCCGGTAGCGAATTCTGGTAGCACAAAGGTTTGGGTAATGGACCCAAGTTTGTTTGATGTATAATGGTATGTGTTTTGATATATTTGAAGCTAATACTATTCTATATGGTTAGTACATGTCATTCCATTTCTTGTGGTGTGTGAAACGTCAAATAACTCCTCACGGTTTGAGAGTTATGGCCTTACAAAGTTGAAGGACCCTCATATGATTAGCTTGAAACCCCAAAAGGTCAAAGAAGTCAAAGTGCTTGCAAAAAAGAAATTATTTAAATAATAAAGTGAAGTAACAAAGTCAAAGAGGATTATTTAAATAATAAAGTGAAGTGACAAAGTCAAAGAGTATTATTTAAATAATAAAGTGAAGTGACAAAATCAAAGAGGATTATTTAAATAATAAAGTGAAGTGACAAAGTCAAGGACGATTATTTAAATAATAAAGTAAATAGAGAACTTTATAATTATGGAAAGTGGTTATAAGAAGGTTAAACCTAAAATGAGGAAAATGGGTTAAGTGTTCAAGTGGCTATTGGATACATGGAGAAGTGGAAAATTGGGCAAAGTTGGACATAGGTGACTATGTGGACAAAGTGACCTAGAAGATGCTTCTAAGGAAGCTACCTGGAGAGTATAAATAAGGAGCAAGGCTCTCTCATTTTAATAACACTTGAGAATATTGAATATCTACAGCTGAATGAGGTAACCAAAAGATATATAATCCAAATTTTAGAGGGAAGGTGAAGTAAAGAAGGCCAGAATTAAAGGGAGGATAAATTATTTTCAGGATGCTTTCTAAGGTATGTTATTTACAAGTCATCTCACCATTTTTGCAATAACGATTTTTTTAGAATGCGTCAGACCGTGAAATTGGGAGGCCATTAAGTAAACATTTCCAATTAGGGGTGGTATGAAATTCATCTTGTGGGTCATTGTATTTTTGGAGTTACACTCTATGGAAAATAGGGTTTGTGGCTAGTCCTGAAACTAGTCTAAAAGAAGTGTTTCGGATAAAAATGTCATAACTTCTTCATAAAAAATCCAAATTTAGTAAGAACAAATTTTTTTGTTAGAGTACAGTATTTAGTATTATGTGTAACATTTTTAGATGCATACAAAAAATATTTCGTGCGGGGCACGCTTTACAAGTTCTCTCTCTAGAAGAATCCAAAATTCAACAAAGTATGCCATTTTTTCTATAACTCCTTTTCTGAGAGGTTCCAAGTAGTGACACCCGAACGAATTGCATAAAACACACTAAAGAACATTGTGTACTATTTTCAGATCTTTATTCATTACAGGTACATAGTTATGATTATTTCAAGTTGGGGTTGTTGACTAATCCAAAACTAGTCATGTGAGACTAAAGTAAAGTTTGATGAAAATGCTAGTCTCTTGTTGTTAAAGTTAAGGGATGTTTGCAAGTTGAGGTACAGGTTGTTGCATGGTTGATGCACTTGTTTATGGTACAACATGATTATAGGTTGGTTGGTACAGGTTGGTGGATGGTTGATGCACTTGTTTATGGTACATGTTGATTACAAGTTGAGGTACATGTTGATGCATGATTGATACAGGGTTCAGGTTATTGGTACATGTTTTTTGGTGTAGGTTTATTGGTACATGTTTACAACATTATATCTCATAGTGATAGTCTAATAATTGTTCCATCATTCTACTTATACATCAGGGAATTTGGATGGGGCAAGGACAGGTGGTTGTAGCCACCTTCTGGTTGTAGTCAGAGAACATAGGGGGTTGCAGCATCCTTCTAGTTGTAGCTAGAGAATTTGGGAGTTGGAGCTTCCCTCAGGTTGTAGCCTAACAAACTATGGGGTTGGAGCCTCCTTCTAGTTGCGACTAGAAAACAAAGGAAGTTGGTTCTTCCAATGAATTTAATTCTCCTAGAAATATAATAAAAAACATTAAGTCGTTTTCTCCCTCTTTGGGTTTCCACGTAAAAACAATGGTGTACTATCTATGTGTATCATTTTGCATTTGTTCATTGTTTATTTACTCTACAAATATTGGATGATAATTCTACATTGATATAACACTTTCATTATATAGTTAAAAATGATTAGATTGCTCTATTACTGATTCACCCCCCCCTCTCAGTAATCCAACAATGGTGCCCCTGTTCTCAAGAAGAAAGAGTGTCTATTAAGGGAATGACACCATGCAATAGGATATGGAGGTTCCAGTCAAATAATGGCACCCTATATTAGGCTTCTAGGGAGCACCAATGAGGTAGATGGCACCTCGGTGTGAACTATAGGGGAGTGCCACCCTTCTGAAAAGTTCAAAAACTTATTCAAAAAGGATAAAAACTTAGAAAAAACAATCAATGAGTTTGTGATCTCTTCAATGAATAATAGAGAATGATAAATAGATTAGAAGAAAGTAGAAAACAATATCTAATGGTAGGAAAAGGCTTAATATGATCTAAGTAAAGACTAATCAAAGTCCCTCCCCAGTGGAGTCGCCAATTTATGTTATGAAATATTTCCCATATGAACAAGTGAATTTTCCCTTTGATTATACACCCCTATACCAAGACAAAAAAACTACAAATGGACACTAACATCCCTTTGAACTTAGTTTAACCAATCAGAAATAGAGAGGGAGAAAGGGTGTGATGCACCTTGTTTCAAAGTTTGTCCTCATTTCTTCCAATCTGAGGTTGATCTCCAAACTCCCTGGAAAAATTTAATACCTGCAATAAACAACAAAGAGAAATGATTATCCCCTATTCTAATTGATTAGATCCAACAAATTCATCCACAAATAATGGAACAATAGTAGACAAGAACATGTAGAAATACACAAGCTTGAAGGAAATATGCCAAGTATATTAAAATGATAACCCAAAGAGAATACTTATAGACCACGATTGATGAAACTGCAACCTCTCTAAGATGTCCTCATCCATCCCCTTGTACGAATCTACCGAGATAAAAATTATGATACTCTGATTGATTACTTCCCCCTTTCACCTTGGAAAACCCTCAATATATAGACTTGAGAGGCACAAAAACCATGATAAAATGAGGGGTATGGTTGAGGATATGGCTCCTTGAGTCGAACACAACTAACCCAATATGAAGGAGTTGATCCATAGATTAAGGTGGAGTATATCCCCACTTTCTATCAATAAGAATGTCTCTCCACCCTATTGAGAGACATGGATCCATTCACAAATATTGTTTCTCCCTCTACAAGGGAAGGGGAGCACTAGTGCTTCCTACACATGGTCAGGGGGGCACCACCCTTCATAAATGCTAAAATATGGGTTGAATTTTAAAATTAAAAACTCTGTGTTGAACTAGAAATGATGGGTTTCCTCCTCACATATGAATTAGGAGTAATGAAAAACTATTTTAATGGTGTGAAGGGGTGGAGACACCTCAAAAAGTGAATATGAAACTTGGAAAGGTGCATACAACACTTGCGACATTGCATACGAAACTTACTGAGGTACATATGTCACTTTGAGACACTTGCAACACTTAGGGTGTGTAACTAAAGTGTGATGTTTTGATGTGTAACAAGGGTGTATCACACATATAATAGAAACAATTAAAATTCAGTTAAGTTCAAGAAACATTCAAGCTAACAAAATAACTGTCAAGGGAACTAAAGCATGGAAATGATAGTTAAAAATACATAAATGAGGAAACATACTCGAATGTGTAGTTATAAATATAAGATATCACTAAGTATTGGGACAACCTAAAAGATTGAATAAAAAATACAACGGAGGATTTGGCATTAATGACACAATAAGGAAGTATTAATGGAAGATTCTGACTATATTCAATGCTTTCGTTAGGTGCGAAAGCAATTATACAACTTTCAAAGGATGATAAAAGTGAAAAGGGGCTCAACAAGGAAGGTTATTTGCCATTAATCAGAGATGTGAGCATACAAAGAATACATATCCAAAGTAAATCTGACCTATACCTAACACAGAGAAAGAAAAGAAACCTATCGCACAGAACAATGAACCCACCAAAAGTTGGAGCACCAACAACAACAACACACAGGCAACCAAAAAGATCACCAGTTACATGAGTGTTCGAGGAAAAAACCTGAGCTTCATCTTCACACTGAAGATTTCACAGGGATTATATACCACCATGAAAATACATTGCACCTTAAGTTAATTTACATGCATATGGAAAATACCCACTCACCACACCAAAAATCCCACCTGGTGTAATTGTTGAAGGGGACATGTTAGGCAAGATTGTTTCCCTAAAGTTTGCATATAATGATATGATGGATAAACAAAAGTTTCTTGAGCTAGAAAGGGAAAATTATTTTTTTACAAAAAACATAGCGAGCATAGGAGAAATACTACTTGAACCACAGACATGGGAAACAATACTTGAGAGATCAGGGATATTGAAACTACTAGAGATCCCCCATTTTGGACGAAGTATTGAAATAAATTCTTGTGTGTTGACCCACCGATATATATTGATGCCAAACTAAGAGAGTGGATCCCAAGTTTTCCAAAAGTAGGAGAGGATCCAATCACAATGTTCCAAAACAAAGCAGGGGAGAAAGGACTAGTGGAATCTATGAAAGATAAATTTCACATTTTTAGAGGAAAGAGGGGGTTAGATGTTGCGAGTATCAACGATGACGTTGTGTGATTTGTGATGTGTTATCCACATTTTGTGGATAACTTATGATGTTGTCTCAAGGCCCTCAGGTTGCAGATATGGAGTGCTAAGAGACCACATGATCAACAATATCCTTTTGCACAACTAGAGACCCACATCACCACCCCAATGACCCAGTACTTGGTCATCATCCACACTCTCTTTCCACCACAGGTCACTTGGGTCTTTCTCCATGTGGTACAATTCAAGTATTATGGTGGGTATCATTTTAATATTTGAGGCATTCTATCTTTTGTATTAGAGTTTATTTTTTATTATGAGACGTTTTCTTTGGAAGCTATGTCATTAAAATTGTTTAAATGCTAGTGGTTGGCTTGGGGCACTCAAGTATATGGTCACCCTTAGGATGGGGTGTTTCTGGGAGCTTCCTTTGATGAGTCATCATGCCACTCCTGACCATACTTACCACTTTCCATCATTATTTCCCGTCATGACATCATCTCTTGGGATTTTGGGGTAGATTGACCCTAGAATGGGACCATTCCTCATTTCATGGGAAGAAGGGGATGAAGGCCTAGAGGGGAGTTAGCTGGAAAAGGATAAAATGCTAATGAAAGAACCTTCCAAATGCTTCTCCCAAGGGATCTGGAGAAATAAATGAAAAAATTCTCTAGAAGAAGATAAGGACCCCATGAAAAGAATAAATAAAAATGATTAAAGGATCAATTGAGGATAAGGGGTCTCATCATGAGCCATACTTTCACATCCATGGGTATCTAAAGGTATGAAATTACAATTTCTAGCCATAACACCAACGTAATGGCTATCATTTGCATGACTGAGGGAAAGGGGGTCTCATCACGAGACAACCTTCTCATTTCCGTAAAAGTACTTGTGGTTGACACTATCGATATCTAATCACCACGCCACGGAAATGGCCTCCAACTCACCCTATTCTATATTGAATAAAATACAAAGAAAGAAAGATAAAAGGAAAATGATGGGCTTGGAAAAACTACATTATGGACGAAGGTGAGGAAAACCCTCCACAAAGGTATGTATAAATGAGATACTATGGACCCTTTCATATCACGAACCCCATGCCCATTGAGTACTTCCCACATCCATTCCACTTCATTCAAATGACTCATATAGGGTTGTTCCTAGACTTAGGGGTTTTGATCCATTGGAAATAATTACCATGCCAACCCTCCCACAACCAAACATGGAAAAACATCTAGTTTCTTAAGCACATGTTTGTATGATGTAGTCCTAGTATACATGCTTTAATGGCTATTTTATTGACTTGATCCAATCATCATGATGCTTTGAATTGAGATCCTTGGAGGGCGTACCCATTTTTCTTGCATGTATAGGTTGGTGTCCAGTTTTGGAAGAACAATCCTAGCTTGGGATTCCATGAGGGAAAACAACCCATAGGATTGATGACATAGGCCCACATGCCAGACGATAGAGAGATTATTTCTAAATCCTAGGAGACAACTAGATAGACATATCCCACCCTTTGCATGCCAAACAACTTGCCCAAAAGGGGAAAAATGTCTCTCCCTGGGGGCTTGATGTCACATTTGAGAGAAATATGGCGGTTGATGATGAATTAGAGAATGAAACATGGAATTTTGAGGTGGAGAGGCTCTGAATGATTGCCACATGGACTTTGTAGGCCCTAATTTTC
Source organism: Picea sitchensis (assembly GCA_010110895.2). Taxonomy (NCBI): domain Eukaryota; kingdom Viridiplantae; phylum Streptophyta; class Pinopsida; order Pinales; family Pinaceae; genus Picea; species Picea sitchensis. The sequence continues at coordinate 22,006 of SNQJ01S0085814.1, read as the reverse complement.
ATCCCAACTCCAACAACTTGCTCAATTTTCCAAAACGTCCTCCTTCAAGGGATGATGTCACCTTTGTTTTAGGGTTTTCTTTGTGCAAAAGTGAAATTAAATATAATTTTTAAATATTATCTTTGTAAAGGGAAAATATTAGGGTTGTTGACCCCTAATCTTGTGTTTTCCCTAATATTATGTGGACAAACTATGTTAGCTACATTTTGTATAAGTAGAGATCATAAATTCTCATTTCCATAAGACATGACTCTCCATTGTGAGAGCCTCTTGAACTGAAATTTTTGCTCTCTTTGGCTAGTTCTCTCTCTTGTGAATTTTTTCATGGCTATGTCTTTGTTATGGTTGATGGATATGGTTCAATAGCCTTGGAAGGCTTTCTTCATTTCTTTTTTGGTGGTTAGTCTAGATTTATTGCCTTTTAATGCTTGAAGGTGCCATTTATTTCATTGTATTATCATTTGTACAAGTTAAAGTTTCTATTTTATTGAGCCAATTAGGGAGTATAAGGTCATACACCCCTACTTGTGTTTCCACTATTTTATTGCTAAGGGAATATTTATTCATAAGGGTTTACTAAGAGGATTATAATTGCATACACCCTCCTAGTTAAAACCCTAGATAAGAGAAGTTTTCCTTGGGGATTAAAAGGGATTACACCCCCAATGAAGTATCCTATATATATTATTCATATTATATTCACTCCATTAACCCTTTATTAAAGGCATAGTCATTTACTTATTTCATGGGAGAAATAAATTGTTTCCTTGGTAAATGTACAAATTTCAAGTTTTGAAGTTGTCTCTTTTGGATAATGATCTTGATGCCTTTGGGATTATTCCTCTCTTAGGGTGTCCTCTTTCTCCCAAAAATTATTCTAATTTATTAAAAATAAACTACAACCATTATGGATGATTTAAACTCTAAACCTAACTGTGAATATATCACAAACTAACTCTAGACTAACCCTCTAATTTTGCTAGTTTAACCTACTAACCTAGGTACATCTATTGGGATAGATTTTGGTAATTTTTGATGGTCATATTTATTGTTGTAATTCATTGAATTCTACAGCCATAAGGCTGATATACTGCTGCATAAATTTACTATTATGAAAATCATTTTTATTTAGTCTTGAAGTGCTATTTTTGGTCCACATTGGTTACTAGTTTTATTGCTGACATTGCTAACTAATATATACCTTTTACTTTCTGATTTGTATGTAATCTATTGCTGATTTACTAAATTGTATGTTTTTGTATTTTAGGGACAAAAATATTAACTTCATGATACATTACTATAATTGGTTGGAAAAGTGTTTTTTCTTATGTCTCAGGTAGGTACAGGTGAACCGACAACTATCTCTTTACTCGATATCCATTTACCTCTCTTCGCTTACCATTTTCAACCAATATTTTATTTTATCGCTTGACCTTACAGGGGAATTATCATTACACTTCCTTTCATCCTTCTAATTCCTCTTGGGTTCATTGAGATCACCTCCCTACAGTGACCTAGTTACCCTTGAAGTGCGATACCTACATCGAGGTGACATTGGGTGTAGGATTCTGAAGTCGTAGCACTTGCTTTGTGGTTGGGTCAAGATATTTCCAAACTACAATTTATGCTATAACATTTTGGCACCACTTTCAATTCATGCCCTAAATGACACTTTTTTCAAGTATCCTTCTCAAATCCTTTACCCCGATCTTTCATGGTGACTCCACTCTAAGAACCTACCCATTTCTTTCGATAAAAAATCTTCAAAGTTTCTCTAAACACTCCACTAGTTACCTTTCCATTACTTACCTTTCTTCAAAGTTTCTCTAAACACTCCACTAGTTACCTTTCCATTACTTACCTTTTTACCCCTACTCTTCCCTTTCATCCTTTGATAATCCTTCCTCTCCCCCTAAAACTCCTTTGAGGTTTTCTTTCTCTTCATTCAATGGAACTTTGGAATCAACCAAGACCCCGCCATATGTCATGGAAGCAAATTTTGTAGATGGAAAGGGAAAAAGATGCTAATAAATTCGTTGAAGAGATAATGAATGAAGTAAAAGAGTTATTGCATGAATATGCCAAAGGCCAAGCCCTCACAGATGAAGAGGTGCTTGAAGAACATGCTTAAGCAGAAAGCTTCCAAGAATATCCTGATGATTCTTATCACATTGAATATTGTGAGGAGGAATTTAATGAAGATGAAGTCCTTTCACTTAATAAAGACATCCAACCCACTATTCCTCCTACACATCAAGAGGAGAACACTATGAGTTATGACCATTTCGAGGATCTTGATGACAACCTATTCCATGATCCTAGAAGTGAAGGAGCACTAGAATATCCCTTGGATACAATTAGTTAGCATATTGACACTTTCATACAGACTAGAGAATGAATATGGGACATAATCCTTTCCACCTTTGATGGATACCCCACCTACGATGTTGATGGTAGCCCTCAAACAAAGGATTTGTATCCATGCATATATGCCTTAGATGTTTGGGATGGTGATGGTGATATGATCACATATTTTTTCAATCCATTTGAGAATGACTTGTCACAACATCTTCAGGGTGATGCATATCCTTTCAAGGATGCATATTTGTTCTATGAGGATTTTTATCCATCTTCACCATTAATTTTGGACAAGTACTAAGACATATCCATATTGGGGCAATCATAGGTTCACTCTATTAAGAGGAAGTTTTGTCATCTTGGAGTTTCTCATGACGATTCATAGACGAAGAGGAAACATTTTTCTTCTTGTAGACCTGAGTCCGTCTTATACCTCATTTCTTCCCCTTGGGTGAAGCATGGGGTCTTTTTGAGTTATCTCACATCTTATCAGTCTTTAGGGAGTAGTGATTATGTTGATGAGGATTAATATGAGCCATCATCTACATATTCTAGTCCACTTCAGAGATGGATAGATCATTTGTGCGGCTATGCTTGCATACGGGAGTTTTAGGATGATCGAGATTGTGGTTTCTCTTTTTAGCAGTATTTGCTCCTTCCCACCCATATCCATGAGTTTTATTTCATGATTGATTATATGTTTATTTATGCTCATGATTACTATGTGCTAGACTTTTATTTGTTGTTTCAAATTATTAAGAACAGGGGGGAATGTCTTCATTTGATGATTATGTGGTTGCATTGGTTTTATGATTTCACCCGACACCTTAGAGACTTGATCTTCTGGGTCTTAGGACCCAAGGTAAGTAGGTAAGTCATCTTGATTTCTTGCATATTGCATTTTTTTTTCTCATATTAATTTAGTTGCATTGCATTTTCGTTTTTCTCTTCTTGCATTATTGATTTCATCATAATATATGTATACTTAGTAAAAACAATTGTCAAAATTTTATTTTTCTAGCTTAGTTGGTTTTGATTACGACCATATGAGAATGAGAATGAGTAGGCCCTCCTACACTTGATAGCTTTATGCTTCCTTGTAGGAAGGTATACTAGTAGATGTTATGGTTATGATGCACTCTATGGTGAGCACATGTTCCCAAGTAGGAGCCATATCTTATCCCCATTTTTTGGATAACTAAAGAGATTATGTCTCGAGGCCCTCAGGTTGTAGATATGGAGTGCTGAGAGACCACATGACCAATATTATCATTTTGCGTAGCTAGAGACCCACATCTCCACCAAAGTGACCCAATACTTTGTCATCATCCACACTAGCTTTCCACCACAGGTAACTTGGGTCTTTATCCATGTGTTACAAGTTAGGTATGATGGTGGGTATCATTTTAATATTCGAGGCATTCTAGATTGTGTATTAGAGTTTATTTTTTATTATGAGACATTTTCTTTGGAAACTATGCCTTTTACCTTGTTTAAATGATGGTGGTTGGCTTCAGGCACTCAAGTATATAGTCACCCTTAATATGGGGTGTTTCTGGGAGATTCCTTTGATGAGTCATCATGGCACTCCCAACCATACTTACCAATTTTCATCATTATTTCGCATCATGACATCATCTCTTGGGATTTTGGGGTAGACTGATACTAGAATGGACCATTCCTCATTTCATGGGAAGAAAGGGTCAAAGGCCCAGAGGGGAGTTAGCTGGAAAAAGATAAAATCCTAATGAAATAACCTTCTAGATGCTTGGCCCAAGGGATCTCAAGAAAGCTATGAAAATCTTCTTCGCAAGAAAATAAGGACCCCATGAAAAGAATACATAAAAATGATTAAAGGATCAGTTGAGGATAGGGGGTCTCATCACGAGCTATATTATCACTTCCATGGGTATGTAAGAGTATGGAATTACCATTTCTAGCCATCACACCAGGGTAATGTCTCTCAATTGCATGGTTGAGGGAAAGGGGGTCTCATCACGAGCCAACCTTCTCATTTCCATGAAAGTACTCGTGGGTGACACTGATGATATATGGTCACCACGACAGGGAAGTGGACTCCAAATCACCCTATTCTATACTAAAAAAAAATACAAAGAAACAAATATAGAAGGAAATTAATGGGCTTGGAAAAAATGCATTATGGATGAAGGTGCGACACACCCTCCATAAAGGAACCTATAAATGAGATACTATGGACCCTTGCATATCATGAACCCCATTCCTATGGAGTACTTCCCCCACCCATTCCATTTCATTCAAATGACTCAGATAGGGTTGTTCCTAGACTTAGGGGGTTTTATCCATTGAAAATAAGTACCATGCCAACCCTCCCACAACCAAACTTGGAAAAATGTCTAGTTTCTTAAGCAGATGTTTGTATGATGTATTCCTGGTATAGATGATTTAATGGTTTTTTTATTGAATTTATTTACTCATCATGATGCTTTGACTTGAGATCCTTGGAGGGTGTATCCATTTTTATTGCAGGTACATGTTGGTTGCCAGTTTTGGAAGAACAAGCCTAGCTTGGGATTCCATGAGGGAAAGTAACCCATAGGATTGCTGACATAGGCCCACATGCCCGATGATAGAGATATGCATTAAAAGGCCTAGGAGACAACTAGATAGACATATCCAACCCTTTGCATTCCAAATGACCTACCCAGAAGGGGAAAACGTTACTCCCCAAGGGCTTGACATCACATTTGAGGGGCATATGGTGGTTGAATATGAATTAGAGAATGACACATGGAATTTTGAGGTGGAGAGGATCTGAATGATTTCCACATGGACTTTGGAGGCCCTAATTTTCATCCCAACTCCAACGACCTTCTCAATTTTCCGAAATGTCCTCCTTTAAGGGATGATTTCACCTTTGTTTTATGGTTTTCTTTGTGCAAAACTGAAGTTAAAGAGAATGTTTAAATATTATCTTTGTAAAGGGTAAGATTAGGGTCGTTGACCCATAATATTTTATTTTCCCTAATATTATGTGGAAAAACTATGTTAGCTACATTTTGTATAAATAGAGATCATAAAATCTCATTTTCATAAGACATAAATCTCCATTGTGAGAGCCTCTTGGACTAAAATTTTCGCTCTCTTTGGATAGTTATCTCTCTTGTGATTTTGTTCATGGATATGTCTTGGTTATGGTTGATGGATATGGTGCACTAGACTTGCAAGGATTTCTTCATTTTTGTTTTGGTGGTTAGTCTAGATTTTATTGCCTTTTAATGCTTAAAGGTGCCATTTATTTCATTGTATTATCATTTTTACAAGTTAAAGTTTCTATTTTGTTGAGCCAAGTAGGGAGTATAAGGGCATACACCCCTACTTTTGTTTCAACCATTTTATTTCTAAAGGAATATTGCTTCAAGGGTTTACTAAGAGGAGTATAATTGCATACACCCTCCTAGTTAAACCCCTAGCTAAGAGAAGCTTGCATTGGGGAGTAAAAGGGTTTACACCCCCAAGGAGGTAGCCTATATAGATTATTCATATTCTCTTGACTCCATTAACCCTTTATTAAAGGAACTAGTTATTTACTTATTGCATGGGATAAATAAATTGTTGCCTTGGTAAACATACAAATTTCAAGTTTTGAAGTTGTCTCTTTTGGATAATGATCTTGAGACTTTGACTCCTTGGGAATTATTCCTCCCTTGGGGTGTCCTCTTTCTACAAACAATTCTTAATTCTATATTAAAACTAACCTACAACCATTAGGGCTTATTTAAACTCTAACCCCCACTAATATCTCACAAACTAACCCTAGACTAACCCTCTAGTTTTTCTAATTTAACCTACTAACCTAGTGTTAGGGTCCTAACCCGCACATAGGTAGATCAATATATTCGGATGTAATAAAGGTCAATATTAATAAGGCCTTTCAATAAAATAGAATAAGGAGAATGTAATAAGACCTAATAGAAGCTTTCGCTTCTAGAAGGATCTTCCTCTAGATGCTTCTCTTGATAGACATATTTAGTATAAATAAGGGTCGAGGGTATGAAAACCCTAGCTTGGAGATTATTGTAATAGAGCGATGCTCTACTAGAGGTTGCCCCCTCGAAGAGGCCCGTGAACATTGCTTTCTGAATCAAAGGGCTATTTCTGTTGTTGTACTTATATCATTTATGTGTTATTGTGGAGATTATGCTGGTTATATTACTGTTATTCTGCCATTTCTAGCATTTAATTTATGTTCTACATATTTATTATATCTGGTATCTTGCAAATGGTATCAAAGCACTTTCCTTGGTAGAAATTGTGGGAATTTGTTTTCAGGGTAGAGACGTATTCCGGTGTCCTTAAGCCACAAATATATGTTGTTACACGCATAAACCCATGGTTGAGGGATTCATACACACAGGAAATACATGTGGTTCTTAAGCACACATCTGTTGGCCACCCCTGTAACTCCTGTTGGTACCCCTTTGAGTGGTAGCACATCAGAAAACACCTGTGTATGGATTGACCTAGATTTCTTGAAGCCCTCTTGAGATAAACCTATCGACCGCCTGACTACTATAGTGTCACTGAGAACAACACTCGGGAAGATACTCTCTAGTACCTGGGTAGTTGAGGAGTACAGCTAAGGGTACGGTCTATCCTCCTTAGTTAGTGCCCTGAGATATTGGGTCGAGTACTACTGTTGGACCCCACATGTATATCAGAGAGCTATAACACAAGGCAAACCCTTGTCTGTAGAACCCTTGAATACCTAACCATTGGGGGACAGAAACATAAACAAATTAAAACCGACTAGATCTATTACCGCGCAACTATGTTCGGGTTGTCAAGTAAATACACATTTCTTTCTGGTTAAGCATTTGGGGATTTTATCACTACAGTATTCTTCAGATCGGAGTATAACTTTGCAAGTGTAAAAAAAAAAAAAAAAAAAGTCTAGAAATTTTTTCAAGATTATTTGAGACCTATTCCATTGGATTCATCTCTTCTCCCTTATCACATTCATCCATATCATTTTTTGGAAACAATTTTGACCCTACCCGCCCCTTTTCAGTTCACCCATCCGCATGGGCCATACCCGTAGCCAAGATTTGGAAACTCGCTTCAACACCTTGCAATCTGGTTTCCTCGAGACCCAAAAAGAAGTGAAACAACTCAATGTTATTGTTGCCTCCATCGATTCATCCATCAATACAACCATGCAGTCCTCAATGGAGGAAGTCAAACAAGAACTGACCACCCAACTTGAATCTGTCTTTGCATCACTCTGCACCAAACTGAATATCCCTACAGATAACCCTTTCTCTGAAGCACCTCCAAAGACCGAAGGAGAACATTCCTCCCATTCCCATACCTTTCAGCCCCATCACTTTCAACATGACCTACGCCTTCCGCAGGTGGATGTGACAAAATTTGATGGCTCAGATCCCATTGGTTGGGTAACCCAAATGGAACATTATTTCTCTTTATATGGCATCACAGATGACTTGGCCAAACTCTGATATGGTGTTCTCCATCTAGATCAATAATGTTAGCATTAGTGGCAATGGAGAAAAACTTCTCGTCAAGGGCATATTGCTTGGATCCAATTTTTGACTGAGATTTATGAACGCTTTGACATGGAAACCAACCATTTGGGTCATTTGACAAAGTTGAAACAATCCCAAAAAGTAGAAGACTTCATAGCTGCCTTTGAGCGCCTGGCTTTTCGAACAGAGGGCATGACTGATGCTTTCTTTCGAGAGTGTTTTATCAATGGCCTCAAGGAGGAGATTCGGGCCCATGTCCTCATGGCTCGACCCTCAATTTGGGTGGAGGCTACTAAAAGAGATAAAGAAGAACAACAGGTTGTATCCTCTCAAAACAGAAAACCCTCCTTTATCTCTCGCCCTAAACCCGCCACTTCCACTACTCCCTCTGCCCCATTAAAGATCCAAAAATTGACTAGGGCTGAAATGGTTGAACGCCAAATCAAAGGCCTTTGTTATAATTGTGATGACAAATATTTCCTGGGCCACAAGTGTAAGGAACAAAAACTTTTTATGGCCATATCTGAGGATATTTCGGAAGAGGATGTTGTTGAGACCCGAAATTTACATCCCCATTACCCTATTACACTCTTCACCTATACCTTTTTGGCCTACGTAAAGCTTGAGTGAATGACAAGAACGCTACCAATTGCCAGTAATAAGGTCATAAGGTAAAGTATGGTTAATTCATGCATTTTGTGGTTTATTGAGTTAAGGAATTAAATATTTCATGTACTAATGCTTGATTTTTCATATGTGAATCTTTGACCTCTAGATGTTTAGCATTCCTATACCAGCTCAGCCATCCAGTACCCGTGTGGCAAGACTATTGTTGTCTGAATCCGGTACCAAACACATCCGGTACTAAATCTTACCTGTTGTGATCTGGTACCAATGGTCACGCTCTGTTATGATCTGGTACCAATGGCCATGCTCTGTCATGATCCAGTACCACCTTTTGCGCCCTGTCATGATCCGGTACCATCTTCCTGTTACGATCCAGTACTAATATGGAAGAGACTAATGCACTAAATTAAGTGTCAGATCTTGCCTAAGTCAATTGGTGGACGTCTATTTTTTTTAGCAAGGCTATGATAAGAACAGTTTGTTAATTGCCTCATCCTCATGCACTTCGTGTCATGAGGATGAAGCTAAAGATGTAACCGAATGATTGAACTTAACAACTGATTGATTTGCAAATCACTTCGCCTCCTTGTGTTTCATGATTCAGACTATTAAATAGTCGTGGCAGGGATGGTAGAGGGAGTAGGAGAATTAGCATATTATCAATATGTGAAGCAACGTGTGATAGTACAGAACATATCTTGAGTGAAGATTAATGGAATGCCATTTTATGTCCATATTATGATTATCTATGATTAAGTGTGAGTTGAGTTGTTAACGAAAGTTTTTGATTTCATGTTTTGAAATGTGAATGAGAGTAATGTGTGAGTCGAAAGCAAGCTTCCTGTAGACTTCAATAGCTGACCTGTTGAAGCAGAAAGGGCCCACCACCCAATAAAGGTCAGCCTCTTTGTAGATTAGCATTAGTATTTGTTTTCAATAGTACAAACATTGAATTGGCTAAAGCTTTAACTCTGTTAGATGATAGCAGTACAGATTAGATTAAGATTTCCATTATATAATTTCTTAGAGATATTTAATTGCTCTGTTTTTTCATATGCCCTGTTTCTGTTCTCATGAATTTGATTTCCTTGAGTGATCATAGATGTTGGCATCAACAGTCAAAACTACTTGGATAAGAACTAGTGAAGTTCATTGTGAACCACAACAGAACCAATATATTGACTATTGAACTACCCATGCTATGCTGTGTTGATTGATGTGTGATTTATTTTTAGAAGTGTGGATTACATAGTTAGTTTTCTAGGTCAGATATCCGAGTTGATCTATCAAACCAATTCCATATCATACTTTCATGTGCCATAAATGAATAGATAACCTCTCTGTGAAAGCCAATTGAAGTGCATTGCAGTTTGCTATTTTGATTTGTTTCCATCATGCATAATCTGGTTTAATTCTATACTCGTGACATTAAAAAATACCTTTCTTACTGGTGTCTTGTAACTCTGTTGATTACGAATTCCGGATTGATAATTAATGAGTTCATTATACTAAACATACAAGTAGCACAACAGATGTTGAAATTCCCCTTGTGTCTGAGTCACATGAAATCACTGACATAACCCCTCCCTCAGACCCTCCCGAAGTAGAACTCGTCATTTCCCTCAATGTTCTCACCGGCTTCTATGCTCCCCAAACCCTCAAGTTAATCAATTACATCAAGCATCAAAAGGTCATCATTCTGGTTGATAGTGGAAGAACCCATAATTTTATTCATCACCGCATTGCCCAAGAAAATCATTGCTACATCCATGTTGTCAACAATTTCCAAATCATGATTGCCAATGGTGGTTCCATGAAATGTGGAGGGAATTGTGAAAATGTGCGTCTCCAAATCAGTGACTACCATGTAAAATCCCATATGTTTGCTATCAACATGGGTGGTTGTGACATTGTGTTGGGTGCAGACTGGCTAAGAACTTTGGGTCCCATTCTCATGGATTTTAAGGCATTAACCATGCAATTCGACCAGGAAGGCCACCAATATAAATTC
>SNQJ01S0085813.1:10337-44523 GCA_010110895.2 Picea sitchensis | reverse complement strand
ACATGTATCAAACTAATATTAAAGGCAGAATTTTGGAAGCTGCAAATGCAGATTTGCAGTACAGGGAATTGGTAGCAAAGCTACAACAAGATGAGATGCCACATAAAGTGGAAAATTATAAATTGGAGGTGGATGTAACACTCCTGTACAAAAACATAATTTATGTACCTAATGTCCAAGAATAGAAAAATTATGATTTTGAAAGAAATGCATAATGTGCCTTATGTTAGGCACCCTGGATATCAGAAAAATGTGGCAACAGTCAAGAGCCATTACTTTTGGCCATGTATGAAAAAGGAAATTGCAGAATACATTTCCAGGTGTATGGAGTGTCAGAAGGTTAAAGCTAAGCACAGGCACCTAGCAAGGTTGCTAAAACCTTTACCCATTCCCAAGTGGAAGTGGGAAGTGGTGACAATGGATTTCATCACAGGATTGCCTAGAACTAGAAAGCAGCATGATTCAATCATGGTGGTGGTGGATAGGCTTATGAAAGCTACCCATTTTATCCCATTAAAGACTACTCACAAGGTAGCTAATGTTGTTGATATCTTTATGAAGGAAATAACATGATTGCATGGTATTCCCAAGACAATTGTGTTTGATAGAGACCCGAAACTTACCTCAAAGTTCTGGAAGGGGTTATTCAAAGGGTTCAGAATGAATCTAAACTTCAACACAACTTATCACCCTGATTCATATGGACAAACAAAAAGAGTAAACCAAGTGATAGAATATTTGTTAAGGATGTATGTGATGGACAAACCATCTAAATGGGAAGATTATCTATAGTTGGTAGAATTCGCCTACAACAATGGGTATCAAGCATCAATGAAGATGAGCCCATTTGAAGCACTTTATGGAAAAAAGTGAAACACCCCAGTAAGATGGGATAAACCAACTGATAGAGAAATAGTTGGGATAGATTTTCTCAAGGAAATGGAAGAGAAAATGTTGAAGATTAAGCAAAATTTGAAATTTACCCAAGACAGTAAGTTTCCTGAAGCTAGGAAACTGTTCGAAGTTGGTAGCCAGATTTTGTGGGCTATTTGAAATCCTAGAAAGGATTGGACCAGTTGCACATATGCTTGCATTACTTGCATCCATGATTGTACATAATGTGTTTCATGTTTCATTGCTTAAGAAATATATACCTGATCCTCATCATGTGATTGATTGGAATGTGATTCAGGTGGAGCAAGAAGGCATCTTGCAGGTGCATCTGGTGCATATACTGGACTGGAAAAGCAAACAACTCCATAATCGAGCCATAGGGCCATGGCCAAGAGCCTAATTTTTGTATATATAATTATGCAGATAATTAATAAAAATATAAACACTGTTGTGTGTATACTGACCACGAAGAAGAGTTACAAGGGACTAAGCTCCACTGGGTAGGGTAAGGAAGAGGGGGATAAATATTTGGGCCTAGGGGATAAGCTAGGGGGCTTACCTCTAAAGGAATAATATTTTAATATTATTTCCTGAAGGCTAATGTGGACTTGATATGTTTTTATCCTAAGTTCTTGGAAAAGGGAACGAATGCTAAATGGAGGGCATGCAGCTCTAGGGAGACAGGTGTTGACCTGTGTGCATGCAGTTTAAACTGAAGAGTTGATCCGCGTTGGGGGTTTGTGAGTCTAGTCTCCCATCCTTCGTCTGAACCTGGGAGACCTCCATCATCGACCTCTACATTTTGATTCCTTGTCACGCACGTTGAAACCCGTGAAAACCAAGGGACTGATCTGTGTCTCCTATGAAGTCCAAGAACCCTGTAATTTTCTAAGCCGTGTTGTGTCATAAATGTTGGTTGTTGCAACCACACAGTTTCTTGACTAAAGTGTGGCTTGCTACCGTCGACTATTTCTTACTAAGATTTGATATGTCTTAGTGTTTGACTGTTACCATTTTGGGTGTCCATACCCATTTTCCCTGTTGTTTTTGTTGTCACCCGTATCTGGCTGTAGCTGAGTCAAATATTGGTTGAAGAGGCAAGTTGTCAAGCCTGTGAGCAACTCTCCTAGATGAGAGAGTTTGTTGGGAAGTGAGTTCTCCTAGAAGGGAGTCCCGTAGCAACTACAGTACTCTAAGACTTCTGGGACAGCCTGTTGTTGAAGCCCAAGGTAAGGGAGGTGTACTAGCCGATGGACCTGTATTAGTGAAGGTGTACCCTCCTGGGGTGGAGCAGGCATGTGGGGAATGAGGGTCTGTGGGTTGTGGGAGTAAGTGGCTCTTGGGATAAAAGATCCTTCCTGTGTTTGTGCAAGTTCCTTGTTGTCCTTTCCAAGCCTAGAATTCCCTTGCCCGATGGAGTTTAGTCCCAAATCGGGGGTGACCCATTGCTGAGTGTGACGAGCAGTATGGTCTAAGGCTAGGATGTTTGTGGAAGGTCTACATGCAGTTGGTGGTGTTACTCTAGTTGAAAAGATAAGTATCATTTATGTGCTTAATTTATATGTTATGCATGTCTGTGATGCTTGAATGTTATCATGTATTTCGTTGCGTATATGAATTATTGTTAGTTCCATTGATTATGTATGGTAGCAGTAATTACGTGTTTATTGTGAATAAGTGTTTTAATTTCATTAAAATGCATATATTATATAAGTGTATATTTCACATGGTAGCATTACCTGGTCTTTGGAGGGTCGGGGATTTTACACTATAGCTCTCTAATATACGTGTGGGGTCCAACAATAATACTCATCCCAATATCTCAAGGAATTAAATAAGGATGATTTACCATGCCATTAGCCGTACTATCTGACTACCCAGGTACTAGAGAGTGATCTCCCTGAGTGTTGTTGTCGGTGTACTATAGAAACATGATGACCAAATGGTTTAATCAATTGGTTTTAGGATTCTAGGGGGTCTCCCAATATACATAAGGTACATGGGAGTTCAAATCTGTAGTAGTTTTTTCTAATACACAATCGTTCAAAAGGTGCCTTCCGATATACTCTAGGTATGTGGAAGAGCCACACTATCCCTGGGTTGTAGTGCTGACAAGTAACGATATCTTCTAAGTTTAGAGACATTGGAATATGTATGTACCTAAAAATCCCTAAGATTCTCCCAATTTTATGTGATACTCCTTTTATCCCACTTTATTCCACTTTTTGAATCGCCCCAATTGGATCTTCTAGTTAAAAGATATGCAAATTTCCAAAAAAAAAACCGCACCTTTTAAAACCCTGATTTGGAGACTATTCTGCTAGTCGAACTTTCTTCTTCTATAGCTCTACAATGTCGACCCTTCTGAGTCTAAAATTTTGGCTTGAGGTAGCCTGATATGTCTTATTTCCAACCCCAATGGTTAGACCAAGATTGGATTCTCTAATATAATTTTATGATAACTTTCCCAAGATGTGTTGATGTTTTTCCCTTTCACGAGAGAGAACTTGTACGGACTGCCATGTGTCACTCTCTTCACTTCAGAACTTTAAATTTGTATCAGTAAAACTTTCGTCCATACCCTAACCAAGGAAATAGGTCTCACTCAATTTGGAGGTCTGTAGATTTAGATATAACAATTTTCCCAACAACACCTAGTTTAGATTGAAATATGGACCAACCAAAAACCCTAATTTCCTCAGTGAATAAATTTCAAAGTATAGTGAATCAAGGGATGAAATTTGTAAAAAAAATACTTCACTATTCATCCTTCGTACTTAAAAAATTTTAGAACATGAAACCAAGCCGAAAAATATTGGGATAGTAAACTCCAAGAAGACATGTTTCAGACCAGTTTCAGAACTAGTCAAAAACACTAACTTGAACATAATGTATCTCAAAAAATGTAATGAACAAAGATCCAAAATTAGGACCCAAGTTATCTCTATATGTCTCCTCTACACCATAGAAATTAAAGATCCTAAAACCTTCCAAAAGAAAATTTTTAGCGAAAATTCCAAGAAGACTTGTTTTGAAGAAGCCAGTCCCGAGGATTGTCTAGCTCTGATCCCAAATGTTAAGAACCAAATATAAAAATAGCATAAAAACCTCAAAATAAGTACTCAAGTCATTGACAAAGAGAGAAATTCAGATAATAATCCTCTTCGAGGGGGAAACCTCCTTATACATCATATGAATTCACAAATACCAGATGATTCCAAATGAAAAGGTCTCCTTGGTATATATATGAGACTTGGAGGTACAATTACAAATAATGTACCCAAGACGACATAAATAAAATAAAATTACTAATGTAATATGCCCCAATTAAGGGTTAATGTTCCATGATTTAAGGCTTAATATGACAAAACATGATGGTCATTAAAATATATATGGAAAACACCTTTGACAGAGTATGGCACAACCTCCTCTTTTCCATTCTGATAAGATTTGGGTTTGGAGCTAAATTTATGGTGTGGATCTCATCATGCATTAGTGACCCCTAGATCTATCTAATGATTAATGGGAGTCCTTCCGACTTCTTTAGAATCTGTAGAGGGATGAGGAAGGGATGCGTCCTCTCCCACCTTGTTTATATTATGATGGTGAAATCCTTAAGGAAACAATTGGAAAAGGCGAGAATTGTGAAGTCTATTCTTGGAATAAAAATTACACAAGGGGAAAAGACAATTAATCTCTCCCATCTTGTAGATGATACTCTCCTATTAGGGAGATCATCCATAATCATTTCTAAAATATTCAAGGAGATTCTAAAGGAGTTTATGAAAGCTTTAAGGAGCCAGATTAATAGACATGAAATCCACATAAAAGCCACATCTATGTCTGGAATATAAACTCAAGGACAACAACAAATATAGCAAGTATCCTTTAGTTCCCCCTGTTGAACAACTAGAAATATTTCAGATATTTGGGAATCCATGTTTTCCTTAACTTCCTGCCTAATTCTTCTTGGCCTCCCATTGTTGACAAAATAAAGTCTAAACTTACCCAATGGGGTTCCCAATGGCTTAACCCTCCTAGAAGAGTGATCCTAATCAAGTCTGTTCTTTCATCCCTCGTTATCTTTCAATTTTCTTCCCTCTTTTCTCCATCAAGAGTCAATACCTTAATCGCTCAATAAATTAGGATATTCCTCTGGATAGGAGGGAAATAAAACACCAAGAGAATGCATCTGGTCAATTGGAATGAGGTTAGGGCACCTAAGGTGCATGGCATGCCTGGAATTCTGGATCCAACCATGTTTAATTTGGCTCGTAGAGATAATATCCTTTGGATACTGGTCTCTGGAAGAATGAAATGGTGGAAGAAAGTCCTTCTCCATAAATACCTTGTTGGGATAGACTCTGGTGTCTTGATTCTCCTCCTTAAAGAATGATTGGTTCCTTTATTTTGAAACTTTTGAAGGCTTCTCTTCCTATATTTCAAAGAAAGGCTACTTGGATTCTTGGGAATGGGTGAAAGATCTCTATTTGGGTGGAAAGCATCACCGGGAACACTCCCATTCAACAATATCTCAACTTATCTCCTATGTTCACTTGGTTTCAATAGCATGACATTACAACTCTATTTGACATCTCAAAATGGAATTCTTGTGGCTGGCAACTGATGGATACTCCTAATCATCTCTAGGATATTTTTCATGCCCTCTACTTCATCTTAAAAGGTTATGATCCCACACATATAACACTTAAGTATTCTTGTGGATGGGGGGAGGGATTGTACTCGGTCCGAAAAGGTTATGCAACCCTCTTAGCTCAGTCGACCCTTCCTCCCAAATCAATCTTGTGGAAAAACGCTTGGAGCATTGATTGCCTCCCAAACATCAATATGTTTTGCTAGACTCTGGCCCATGGAAAGATCATTATGGGGGGAATCTGCAAAAAATAGGTTTCATGGGTCCTTACAGGTGTGTTCTCCGTTGTAATTATTAAGAAACAAGTGAACATTGATTCTTGGAATGTTTGTTCTCTAGGGAGGTATGGTCAATAGTCCTTCAAATCATTTTTTCAAGAATGTAGTGACCAAAATCCCCCAAAAAAATCTTTAGCAGATAGAAAGCATATTATAGGGGCTTTCTAGACAACAAGCAAGCATTCAAAGATTCCTTTTGGCCCTGTCTAAATTCACTTCTTGGAAAATTTGGCTAGAATGAAACCCTACCCTCTTCTTAGAAGAAAAATATATCCCAGCTTTGGTGGCTTCCAAAATCCTAGGGTTACTAGAAGAGAACTTTAAATTAAGAAAGAAAAATATGTCTACCTAGAAACATTTAAACTAGGATGAAGAAACTTGGTATCAACAACTCAATTTATCCCAGACAACCCTTCAATATAGCTTGCCAAGGGTCATTGGTTCCAATTCTTCCAGATCTCCTTGCCATCTTCACATAACATCATAAGAGTTTAATGAGTGGAGAAAGTCTCAATTAGAGAATATATTGAGTTTTTATGGAGCCTCTAAAGGCAACCTTGGGGTGACAGGAATGGGTGGGGTCATTTTTAACCTAGGAGGTAACCCCAAGCTTCTATTTTCTTGGAACATTGGTCAGGACACCAATAACCAGGCAAATACATATGCACTTCTTCAAAAATTACAATCGGTCCGAAAAAAAGGTATAGACTCTCTCACTCTCCTTGTAGATTCAAAATCTGTCATCGACCATTTGCGGTTGAAGACATTTCCCTCAAACATGAAATTGAGAGCTATATTCCAATGAATACAACAAGATATTAGGGATTTTCACAATCTAGTTCCTATCCACATTCTTTGTCATAACAATGCAATTGTTGATCATCAATCCAATTGAGATATTAGAGACATGATATGGATGCATATGGTAAAGGGGAAATGCTCCTTGCATCATATCCCATGATCCAAGTCAAGGTTCCTAGCCTCGTTCCATGTTGGGGTTCTATCCTGGAACCTAGTGCAGTGTCCATCTATGCTACATGCAAGAAACTTTCCTACAAATCCATCAAGCCCTCTCTCCAACTCATAGTAGTGATGCATTGTAGAATATTTAAGCCACGTTGGGGCTTCCGCTGCCCATGCATGGAAGGTCCTCATTTTAATTCCCCCTCCCCCCGTCCGGGCATGGAAATCTTATCCTTCTTCTCTAGACACATGTGTGCTTCCCTCCTCATCGCATAGAATCATTAATCTCCCTTGGCATGTATCATTCCTGGAAACATGGTTCAAGTACTCTTTCTCATGGTTTTAGTGTCTTCTCAGCTCCCTTTGACATCACCCAATCAAGTTTTAGGGTGTACTACTTCTCCATGTTGGTTGATTTCTCTGTGTGAGTGTATATTTCATCTTATGGATATGATGGGCAACACATTCCATCTCCATTGGCCGCCAACCCTTAATAGTTAGAGTATCAATATAAGATGAATGCAATCAATAATTACACAAAATCATCTGCATTTTATGGATATTTCTTCCCTGGATCAATACTTTCCTATAGCTTCTTCGGAATTAATTTTTCCCCTAGACGTTTCAGGGCTATGAAACATGGCCAAGAGAAATGTTGGTAGTGTGCGTTGGAGAAGGGAGCCTCCAAAATATGGTCATTTTGATCTCATCAACTCTATCCAAACTCTCTATGTTTAATTTAATGGTCTTTCAACTCAAGTACCCACTCTTATCACACAATTTGTAGGTTGGGAAAATCTTGACCCAACCACCAAATGGTGAAAAATTAGAGAACACCTACCCACTGTCACCTTAGGCAGGTGTTCCCGTCACTTTAGAGGTGAGGTAGTCACCTCAAGGGGGGAATCCCAGTGACCCTATGGGGGAAATGAGATGGAAAATGATATGTATGTATGGAAGCCCCTAAAGGTCAAGTTTCTAAATGGAAAATAAAACTTGGAGATGAGTCTAGAGGGTTGATTAAGGTTGCCAATGTTTTGAGTAACCTGTCGAGTGTGAATACCTACTCGAGACATAAAGAAAACCAAGTATATGGTATAATATATTAGTTGGACAAGAAATTTAAGCTTGTTGTCCCTAATTTCATCAAAATTCAATGATATATATCAACATATAGAAGATAATAAGTGCTAAAAGTATAATTGAATAAGCAAGAGACAAGCTAGTGAAAACTGGCTTTACTCAACAATGGTCAAGCAATACTTAAGAACAAAAGCAAGGCTGAAACACAAAACTCTTACAGCGGTGATGTTTATCAGCCTTATGGTTGTATAAAACCAAGCTTTATAACAAAATAAATCAGCCAATGAAAATCACTTCTAACTAGCTCAAAAACTGTGCTAGGGTTAGTAGTTTGTTAGAGCAAAGTTATAACCAATTTCTAGGGTTAGTTTAGGACTTAGCTAGGGTTAAAGGGTTATATTTTTTCAGCCCTAATAGTTGTAGGTTATTTTTTCAAAATCATCAAGTTTTAGTGGATGAAATATAAGGACTCAATGAGGCATGAAAGTCGTAGGCTCAAGGAACAACTTCCAAGTGAGAGAACTTTAAAACATGAAACTTTCATGTTTACCAATGCACCATTTTATTTCTCCAATGCAATGATTAGTGCCCTTAATTATGGGTTAATGGGGTCAAAATAAATATCTATAGCTATTACCTCATTGGGGGTATAAGTCCTCTTATTCCCCAAGGAAAGTAACCTTAGTTAGGATTTAAGACTGGGGTGTATGCCCTTATACTTCCTTAGCAAACCCTTGCAAACAAGAATTCTATGCTTAAAATTATGATGGAGGTAAAATAGGGGTGTATGCACTTATACTCCCTACCTAGCCTTAGAAAAATCAACCTTCATCTTGAATTACAAATGATAGCAACAAGTAAAAATCCTTATCGATCCAATAGCAACAAGATAAACCATATGATGCCAAGATAAACCACCACAATAGCAAAATAATGACCTCCAAGAGCTAGTGCATAATCATCATCAACTCCACAACCAAAGGAACACCATATCATAGCACAAGATAGAAAAAACCCTCAAGGGTAGCGAAAATTTTAGTCCTTTACTTCTCACAATGGGAGAGTTATGATTTAAAATGAGATCTTATGATCTCTATTTATACAAAAAGTCATTCACATAGTTTTTCCACATTAGCAAGGGTAAAAAATAAGATAAGGGGTCCAAAAACCTTATATTACCCCTTGTAACAAAATAATATTAAACATTTCACTTAAAATTTACTTTTACACAAAAGAAAACCCTAAAGTAAGATGATGTCCTCCCTTTAGGGGACGTTTTGACGCTAGGAGCAAGTCATTGGAGTTGGACATGAATAGTTAGGCCTCCAAAGGCCACATGTCACTCATCTATTCCATCTCCTCATGGTCAAGGTATTATTCTCCTCAAAACGTCCATGTGTTAATGAATAACATCTTCACGACCAAAGCTTATCCCTTCTAGGTGACGTCAAGCTTCTAAAAGTGACGGTTTTCCTCTCCTAGGAAAAATATTTGGCATGTAAGGGCTAGGTCACGTCATCCATGATGTCTTCTAGGTGTCCAAAGGTATTTCTCTCTCATCTGGCATGCGGTCCCTTTTCATCCAACCTATGGGCTTAAAGCCCCATGAAATCCCAAGCTAGGATTGTTCCTCCAAAACCGTCCAGCAGCTAGGTCCTTCAAAGACAAATAAGCACGCCCTCCAAGGATCTCAATTAATAATATCATGGTGAGTAAATAAAATCAATAAATGAGTCACCTAATCATGTGCATCAAATATTACCCAGTCAAACAAGTAAGTGCCCAAAGACATTATGAAACTTTCCAAGCTTGGATGTGGGAGGGTTGACAAGGTGTCCTATTGGGTGGATCGTTCCCTAGGTCAAGGAGTGTCTCCCAAGTGATCCCTCTCTAAGCCATGTGAAATCGATGAAGTGGTTAAGGATCAAGGCTCATTAGGCATGGGATTCATGATATACAAGGGGTTGTAGTGTCTCATTCATGGGTGCCTTTGTAGAGGGTGTGTGGCACCTTTGTTTGCAATGCAATTTTTCCAAGCCCATCCTCTTGTCATCCTTTGTTTCTTTCATTTTTTAAGGAAAAGGTTGAATACCATTGTCCTAGCATGGTGTCTAGATAATGACAATGTCACTCACAATTACCTTGTGTAAATGAGAAGGTTGGCTCATGATGAGACCCCCTTTCTCTCAATTCTGTAACTAAGAGCCACTACCCTGGATTAGTGGAAAAATGATGGTAATTTCATACCACTAGATACCCATGTCATGATATTTCGATTCGTGATGAGACCTCCCATTCTCCAACTAACCCCCTAATCATTCACTATCATTTATTCTTGTAGGTCCCCCTTTTCTTACATAAAATCATTTCATTGTTTTCTAGGGGGATCCCTGGGTGAAGCATATGAAAGGTCTATATATAGGATTTTATCTTTTTATCCAACAACAATCCCTCTGGGTCTTCAACCCCTTCTTCCCATGGAATGAGGGAAACCCCTTCTTCCCATGGAATGAGGGAAACCCCTTCTTGGGTCAATACACCCTAAAATACCAAGAGACAAGGAAATGGGGGTTTTAGGTGATGGAAAGTGGTAAGTATGGTTGGGAACGATACAATGGCTCTTCAAGGGAGTTCTTAGTAGCAAGTCCATTCCCAAGGAAGACCACTTAATAGGGCACAATGTCAACCACCAAGGTGAAATGGGGAAAAATGCATAATTTCCAAGCATATGTCATGAAATCTAAAGCAATCTAGGATACACCATACTCAAAATGCCTCAAATATATAAATGATACCCACCATAATACCTGACTTGTACCACATGGAGCAAGTCTCGGTGCCTCTCAGAAGCCGGCTGGTGTGGTAGATGCTATCTAAAAATCCTGACCTCTGTGGTGGTGAGAAGGGTCTCCATCTGTGCAAGTGGATATTTCTAGTCATGTATTCTCTCGACACTCCATATACGCAAACTGAGGGCCTCGAGACATGATCTCCTTAGTTATCCCACAAAATGGGGGTAAAATTTGGCTCCTAGTTGGGGACATGTGCTCCTCGTAGAGTGCATGAGAACC
Organism: Picea sitchensis; assembly: GCA_010110895.2. Lineage (NCBI taxonomy): Eukaryota > Viridiplantae > Streptophyta > Pinopsida > Pinales > Pinaceae > Picea > Picea sitchensis. The sequence continues at coordinate 33,580 of SNQJ01S0085813.1, read as the reverse complement.
ATGGCATCTTCTAGTAGACCCGTGCCTTCCAAAACTCAAACAAAAAAATCAAAGCATCTAGGGTGGTGCTATAACCCTTCGTCCATAAAAATCCAATAAAAACTAATCTAGAAAAGAAAATTTTAACATTTTTTCAAAAATTTCTAAACTAAGTATGAAATCAATATGCAAGTAGAGAAAAATGAAAATGAAATGCATCTAAACTAAGATGAAAATGCAAGAAATCGAAATGAATTACCTACTTACCTGGGGCCTCTCGGCCATGAATATCAAGTGATAGGTGATGTTAAGTGAAGTCATACAACCAGTGCAACTAATTGATCATCTCGTCAAAGCATCTCCCCTTGTGCTTAATTACATAAAACAACAAGGATAAGTCAAGCACATAATGATCATGAGCATAAATAGATATATAATCAATCGTGAAATAAAACTCATGGAGATGGGTGGGAGGGAGGAAATATTGCTAGAAAGAATATCCACAACTCTAATCATTCAAGCAATCCTTCCTGAAGCGATAGCCACAAACCTGATCAATCCATCTCTAAAGAGGGATACCATATGTAGATGATGACTCATCTTCATCTTCACTTAGAAAATGATTGTTTCCTGAAGGTTGATAAAGGATAAGAGATCCCAAGAAAACCTGTTGATTTTCCAAACAAGGGGAAATGGGGTAAGGCACGACCTCATGTCTAGAGAAAAATTCCTCCCTCATATTTAGGAAACATCACTTCTTTGTCTGAAATCCCCACCAAAAGTATCAATATGAAAGTACTTTCATTTGGTAGTGTGGACCTTAGAGTTCCCCAGGATGGTCATGACCCGATGTCTATTAAAATATCAACACAATGGATGAAAACCCTCATAGAACAAATTTGCATCCCTAAAAGGGTATCTATCAAAGGATGACTGAAGATCAACTTGAGTATGTTGCGATAAGTCATCCTCAAAGGGGCAGAACAAATTTCTAACCATATCATCACTAGGATGCCAAATATCTAAATCACACATGTATGAAGACCACTCCTTTGAAGATGACACTTCAACCCCCTATACCTAAGAGCTACCCTCAATGTCATAAATGGGGTCTCTATAAAAAATGAGATGACCAAGATCCCATTTGTGTCTTCCAGTCTATATGAAAGTGTCTATAGGATCATCAACCATATCTAAAGTTTCTTTCATAATACCATCATCATAAATAATCATCTCTTTGTCTTTGTGTGTAGGAGGAGTAGAGGGATGGACGTATTCAACATGCTCCTCAAATTCATCACTAAGGATAGTTGATTCTTCAAATTCATGAACAGGAGGAGAGAACGACTGGACAACCTCAACTACATTAGGCAGGAGAAAATATAATGATGCCTCAACAAGTTGCGCTTCATCATGATTCTTTTTTCTCTTCATGGACATGTTCTTCCATTGCCTCTTCATCACACGAGGCTTTATTCTTAATGCAGAGTGCTTCATATGACTTTTTTCAATAAGATATGTCACATCCATGGGATCCTCTAATACTTATTCATCAAGATATTCTTCAATCTTTTCTTCATTATCATTTACATAAAAGAAAACATATTTGAGACCTTGGAAAGTATCTTGCAAATTTTGGATCGCTGGCCGATAGTGCTTGAGAAATTATTCAATGAGCTTGGTAGAAGAAGGGATGCTCTTTGGGCTACATGAGCATGCAAGAAAATTTATTTGACTTGATTCTATTGAAGATACAGAAATATTCATTAGAACATCCTCATGTAGCACATCTTCATGTAACACAGCTAGGATTGAAGCATACTTCATATAATTGATGACATGGGTGACTGCTAGGGCTAGATCACCATTGAATTTAGGGAAACTTTCCCTCTACTCTTGGGAGAAATGATATGGATACCCAGGGATATCCTGAACAAAAAAAGAGGGATAAACCTTATGGAATTCACATGGTGAGTCCCATGAGGCCATGGTTCCATTACTTAGGGTAATACCTCAGTGGATTCGCTAGATGAACTCAAGGCTCATCAAAGGATGGAAGGGATACAGTGGGTTTTTAGAAGGTGGAGTCATCAGATGAAATTCAAGAAGAGATCATCAAGAAAGGTGGAAAGGGAACTTCCCTTGGGTGAAGTTGCCAGGAAATGTATGGAATATTCTTTGGGATAGCTTTCCAAAGTGTCATTAGGGTTCGGAAGAGGATTCAAAATCCTCCCTGACAACGATGCCAAAATGTTATCGCACAAGTTGTAGGTTGGGAAAATCCTAACCCAACCACCAAATGGTGACAAATTAGAGAACACCTACCCATTGTCACCTTAGGTAGGTGTTCTCGTCACTTTAGAGGTGAGGTAGTCACCTCAAGGGGCGAACCTCGGTGACCCTAGGGGGGAAATGAGATAGAAAATAATATTTATGGATGGAAGTCCCTAAAGGTCAAGTTTCTAGATGGAAAAGGGAACTTGGATATGAGTCTAGAGGGTTGCTTAAGGTTGCCAATGTTTTGAGTAACCTGTCGAGTGTGAATACATGCCCGAGACACATACAAAACCAAGTATATGATATAATATGTTAGTTGGACAAAAAATTTAAGATTTTTGTCCCTAATTATAGAAAAATTCAATGATATATATCAGCATATAGAAGATAATAAGTGCTAAAAGTATAATTGAAAAATCAAGAGACAAGCTAATGAAAAATGGCTTAACTGAACAATGATGAAGCAATACTTAAGCACAAAAGCAAGGCTGAATAAAAAAAGCTTACTACAATGATATTTATCAGCCTTATGGACGTAGCAAACCAATATTTATAACATAAAAAATCAGCCAATGAAAATCACTTCTAACTAGTTCAAAAAGTTTGCTAGGGTTAGTATTTGGTTAGGGAAAATTTATAGCCAATTTCTAGGGTTAGTTTAAGAGTTAGCTAGGGTTAAAGGGTTAGATTTATGCAACCCTAATGGATGTACGATAGTTTTGTAGAAACAAAAAAATTTAGCGGATGAAAGAGGACTCCTCAATGAGACAAGAAAGCTTAAGGCTCAAGGAACAACTTCCAACTGAGAGAACTTTAAAACTTGAAACTTTCATATTTACCAATGCAACGTTTTATTTATCCAATACAACGATTAGTGACTTTAATTATGGGTTAATGGGGTCAAAATAAATATCTAGATATACTACCTCCTTGGAGGTATAAATCCTCTTATTCCCCAAGGAAAGTAACCTTAGCTAGGGTTTAAGACTAAAGGGTGTATGCCCTTATACTTCCTTAGAAAACCCTTTCAAACAAGAATTCTATGCTTAAAATTATTATGGAGCTAAAATAGGGGTGTATGCACTTATACTCGCTACCTAGCCTTAGAAAAATCGACCTTGGGCTTGGATTACAAATGATAGCAACAAGTAAAAATACTTATTGATCCAATAACAACAAGATAAACCATAAGATGCCAAGATAAAACACCACAATAGAAAAATAGTGACCCCCAAGAGTTAGCACATCATCATCATTAAGTCCACAACCAAAGAAACACCATATCATTGCACAAGATAGAAAAAACCCTCAAGGGTAGCAAAAATTTCAGTCCTCTACTTCTCACAATGGGAGAGTTATGATTTAAGTTGAGATCTTAGGATCTCTATTTATACAAAATGTAATTCACATAGTTTTTCCAGACTAGCAAGGGTAAAACATAATATAAAGGGTCCACACCCCTTATCTTACCCCTTGTAACAAAATAATATTAAACAATTCACTTAAAATTGACTTTTACACAAAAGAAAACCCTAAAGTAAGATGGCGTCCTCTCTTTAGGGGGCGTCTTGACACTAGGAGCAAGTCATTGGAGTTGGAGATGCATAGTTAGGCCTCCAAAGTCCACATGTCACTGTTATAGGCCATCTCCTCATGGTCAAGGTCTTATCCTCCTCAAAATGTCCATGTGTCAATGAACAACATCTTCACCACCAAACCATAACCCTTCTAGGTGACATCAAGCTTCTAAAAGTGACATTTCTCCTCTCCTAGGAAAAAAGTTTGGCATGTAAGGGCTAGGTCGCGTCATCCATGATTTCTTCTAGGCCTATAAAGGTATGTATCTCTCATCCATCATGCGGGCCCTTGGAATCCAACTTGTGGGCTTCAAGCCCCATGGAAGCCCAATCTAGGATTCTTCCTCCAAAACTATCCACCAACTAGGTCCTGCAAAGACAAATAAGCACACCCTCCAAGGATATCAAGTCATAATATCATGGTGAGTAAATAAAATCAATAAATGAGTCACCTAAGCATTTGCATCAAATATTACCCAACCAAACAAGTAAGTTGTCAATGACATTATACAACTTTCCAAGCTTGGATGTGGGAGGGTTGACGAGGTGTCCTATTGGGTAAATCGTTCCTTAGGTCAATGCGTGTTTCCCAAGTGATCCCTATCTAAGCAATGTAAAATATATTAAGTGTTTAAGGAGAAAGACTCACTGGGCATGGGGTTCATGACATGCAAGAGGTTGTAGTGTCTCCTCCATGGGTGCCTTTGTAGAGGGTGTGTGGCACCTTCGTTTTCAATGCACTTTTTCCAAGCCCATCCTCTTGCCATTATTTGTTTCTTTCAAGTTTTAAGGAACAAGTTGAAGGCCATTTTCTTGGTGTGGTGTCCAAATAATTATAGTTTCACTCACAAATACCTTGTGTAAATGAGAAGGATGGCTCGTGATGAGACCCCCTTTGTCTCAGTTGCGTAACTTAGAGACACTACCCTAGTTTGGTGTCCAAATGATGTTAATGTTGTACTGCTATATACCCATCATCATGATAGGAAGTCTTTTGATGATACCTCCTATCCTCCAACTAACCCCTTAAGCATTCACTATCATTTATTCTTGTAGGTCCCCCTTTTCTTGCAGAAAAAGTGTTTCATTACTTTCTTAGGGGATCCCTGGGAGAAGCATATGGAAGGTCAATATGTAGGCTTTTATATTTTTAGCCAACAAAAATCCCCCTGGGCCTTCAGCCCCTTCTTCCCATGGAATTAGGGACAACCCCTTCTTGGGTCAATACACCCTAAAATCTCAAGAGACAAGGAAATGGAGGTTTTGTTAGCCTCATAATCCTAAATTTCTATAGTCTAAGTATTTTCTAGTTTAAATGTTTTTAGAAATTAGTTTATTCTAGTTTGTTAGAATAAGGACACCTATCATACTCATGTGATTATGTGATTGGTTTTTCTCCTAGATATTAGTTTAGATTTGAGCTATATAAACTAGCTCTTTCTTCAAGTGAGGTTAAGTAGATTTTGAGTCCTCACTTATATTTGTAAATTATATTTTCTTATTAATAAAATTACATGTCTAAGGACATTTTGTCAACATGGTATCAAAGCCATGGTGAAATGGTGATGGAAGGATTGGTGATGGATTGAGGAAGCAAGGAAGTCTCCACAACATCATCCAAGATCTCTTCAAATTCAATGCACTGAGGTATTTTTGTTATTAATTCAATAAGAAAAAAGTTATTTTAATTACATGAGTTTGTATTTTGAAAATTTTGATAAGACAAATCATCTTTTTCATCAGTTAAAAATTTTGTATCAGATTTATTTTCCTTTTGTTTTCATTAGAGATTATTTTACGAAAAGATCTACTTTGTTTAACAAGTAGATCCACTGTAATCCAAGAAGAGGGTGCATTTTTTGTACAAATTGCTTCAGATCTGTGTAAATATGGCAATTTCTTGTTAAAGAGAGTGATAGATCTTGATAAATCCCAATCTGCATGCTTCAGATTTTTATAAATTGCTTCAGATTTGTATAAATATGGCAATTTGTGAAGAGCTATAATTGCTTCAAATCTATTTATAAATATGACAATTTGAAATTTAAAGCTATAGATTTTGATTTTTTTGAATATCTTGCCATTCTTTTCTATTTAAAATCTGCAAAGCATTGAAATTCCAACAACAATGGTTTAATTCCTACAATCGGATCCATGTTATATATTCCTAGATCAGGTTTGGTTTGAGAAACTCCACCAGCTGCAGTAAAGTTGATCTAAAATTCCGAGTGAAGAAATCAATTATGTGTTTGCATCCACACAATAAATTGAACCTGGAAAAGTCTGCAAAATCCTTTGATCGCGCCCTTGATAATTTTTCTCTACAAAATTGGTTGTTCTCCACATAGTGTTCAACAAATTCCATAAAATTGTGCCTCCTCATTTCGAATTGGATGCATATCTCCACCGTGGCAAGCAACAACATTGCTTAAATGGTGAATCCGTGTACATTTTTTTGTTGATTCAGAAAAATAAAACTCGATGTGCTCTCCATTCAGATTGGAAAACAAAATAGAAATAAAATGCAGAATAAGCACTTGGTGATACTTGCACTCTATGTTTATGACTTAATCATAACATGAAATAATGAAGCTCACATCAAATGGGTTAAGGAAGAACTTAAAACAAGGTTCAAAATGATAGATTTAGGGTCACTTCATTATTATCTTGGAGTTGAAGTATCTCAACATCCTAATCAAATCTTCCTTAGTCAAACTAAGTATGCCACTGAATTGTTGAAGAAATTTGGTATGGAATATTGTAAACCTTCTCCTACTCCCATGGAGCAGAAACTAAAAATTTCAAAATTTGAAGGGGGGAATTGGTAAACAATACAAGGTACATGCAATTGATTGGAAGTCTCATTTATTTGACACATCATTAATAAGTGGCAGTTAAAAAAAAAAAACTCAGATCGTCTTTGTCTTTCGCTCAACATCGATACATAGCACACATCACTTTGGTCGTCAGCTAACACTTATACATGGAAGTGAATAAAAATCTCTTGATCATCGTCATTAGCATTGGTATGTAACATGAAACATTTTCATACAGTGGAAGACACTTCATGGACATGAGTTCTTTCAATCATAACCTACTTTATGAAAAAAATTCATAAGGCTATTTTTTATATTTTAAAAGTGACACATTATGATTTATAGCATATAAGACAAATTCGTGCATAATTTGGTGGAGTCACTCTTTGAAACCTTCTTTTTTTTAGAGGAATATATGTTATAAATAATATTTTATTAACATTTTCTCTAATATATGCCCCACCCTCACCCCCACCCCCACCCTCACCCTCAGGGGCACCCCCACCCTCATATATGAGGGTGGGGGTGGGGCATATATTAGAGAAAATGTAAATATGAGGGTGGGGGTGGCGCATATATTAGAGAATATATTCTTTATAACATATATTCCTCCCAAAAAAGAAGGTTTCAAAGAGTGACTCCACCAAATTATGCACGAATTTGTCTTATATGCTATAAATCATAATGTGTCACTTTTAAAATAGGAAAACTTTTTGGAGTGATAAGTGGATTTTACAATAAAATAATGTTTGTAAAGAGGGAGGACCTTTGTAATAAGGATTTGGTATACCATTTTTGAAGAGACACTGGAGACTTCATTAGTTTCAGGGGCAATTTTGTATGAAAATGATTTGAGTGGTAAACTTCAAATTTTACTTCATGTTATTGAAGACTTTAACACTTTAAAGAGGGGCATATCTTCTATTTGTAAAGATTAGAAGTGTTGTAAAAGGGTCAAATTTTGGAAGTTTTGAATGTAACCTAGAAGTTCAGAAGTTGAGAAGAGTTTAGTGAAATACTCTCTCAAAATCCTTTTTCAACGAGACTTTTAAAGGGTCAAGGCCAAGCCCTTAAAAGTGCTATTTTTTGTGTGGATTGTGTATTGTTTCTTTCTCGTGCCTTGTCTCTCTCTTTCATGGTGTTTTGAAGCTTATTCAGTGTGGTGGTGTGATCATTAACTTGCAATTTTTTAATAAAGCAATCCATCATCATGTCTAAATTAATCATTCTATTCACTGAATCAGATAAGTTAGATGGAGCCAAGAATTACAAATTTTGGAGTCAACACATGCAAAACACTTTGATTTATAATGAATTATTGTGTGATATTTTTTATGGCGACACTACTCCAACTAAGCCAACCGACGCTACTTTTTTTTATCAAAATGGAAATTAAAAGATGAAAAATCACTTGCTTTACTGCGCTCTTCTATAACTGAACACATGTTTGTATATATTGAGAATTTCAAAGATGCATGGTCTACTTGGAATCAATTCAAGAAAAAAAATTATATTCCCGTTTCATCTCAAAGAGTTGATATACAAATGAAATTTCTTAAACAAATATTATATGATAATGGTGATGTATTAGAATACATTTCAAAGATAAATAACATTCATTGAGAAATCATCAAGGGTGGTTTTCCTGAACTTGAAGATAGTTTTTTGTTCTCCATTGCAATAAATGGCTTGCCTCAATATTAAAAGCATTTTCTTGAGACATTGCAAATAACTGATCAGTTATCAACTGTGACCTTTGATTCTCTTAGTGAATTACTGGCTCAACATAGTAAATCACTTAGAAAACAAAAACAATCAAGAGACAATCTTCTTTTCACGAAAGCCGAAATTTTTAAAGGAAAAGGTAAAAAAAAAAATTGGAAATTTTCAGAATCAGTCTTCTAATCAAGGCCATGGTAGAGGTCGTGGTCAAGGTAGAGGTCGTAGCAATTTTAATAAACAAATTTTTCAAAGTATTCCTCCCAATAATAGTTCACAATAAGGAAGAGTCGGGAATTAAAGTCAAGTGAGATGTAAAAGATGTTTAAGAATGGGACATTATGCATCAAATTGTCTAACAAGCAATGATCAATTGCCAAAGTTTAAGCATACATCAAATTCAAATTCTCAACCATCAACTCAATATGCAGAGGGTCAAGATTACCAATATTATCAATATGAATATGTTTTTACAGCAGTTCAATAGGTGGATTTTGTAGCATCAATTATTTCTCACAATCATATGAGATATTCATTTGAAAATGATTGGATATTGGACACAGGAGCGACTCAATATATGACTTATCGTAGAAATTATTTTTGGAATTATCAAGATGTCCAGCTAAATCCCATATATTTGGATGATGATACAACTCATATACCTCAAGGAAAAGGTTCATTGAAAGTCTTTCTTCCTAAAATTGGTGAAAAATGGATTTCAAATGTTTGGTATGTACCAAGTTTTAAGAAAAAATTGTTATCCTTAGTCACAATTTGACAAGCTAGACATCAAATCGTCATGCAAGATGGTTTGGTCAAGATTAACTTAGAGAAGGACAACTTGAAAAAAATAATGGCAGGATATGAATATGGGAAATTACTAAGAATGAAGGGAAAAATTATCCCTAGGAAGAATAATTTTGCAGCAGCAGTCAATTCTGAAATGTCTTCATTTAGATTATGTCATTTTTTATTTGAACATTTAAACTTTGATAGTCTCTTGAAACTTAAGTCTCAATATTTGGTAAAGGTGTTGTAGGAAAATTCCCCTGCAGACAGGTGAATGTCCTCTTGGATCTTAGACCCCTATGAACAAGAGAAAAAAACGCTAACATTGAACACTGATATTCCTTTAAATGTAGCTAAACTATTCAAAGGAAAAAGAGGAAGAAAGCATGATGTACCTTTTCTGAAGTTTGTCCTTTCTTAGTCTAGGCTGAACTTGATCTTCAATCCCTTTCATGAGTTCTACAATTCAATAGACAACAGAAACAAGACATGCTTCCTATCCTACCAAGATTAGTTTGAACTAGATTTATCAAGAAGAGACAATCCTATGTAAATGTACACAAACTTGAAGGAAACAGACCAAGCATATGTATTAATGAGAACATAACAAGGTACTTACAATCTGTAGATGCAGATGCAACAACCTCACCAAGTCCTTCTTTTCCAACCCCTTGCTCAAAATATCCATGATCAAAATGAAAATACTTTTCACCGATATTCTCCTCCTCTTTCACCATGAGAATGCCTCCTTATATAAGCTTTGAGAGGCTCAACCATCTCAACTATTTTGGAATAAATTGAGGATATGACTCCATTAGTTGTGAGATTTCCCTTAGATCCATCCTATAACTTGGATTCGATCCAAACTATCTCAGATGATTTCTAGTTGTCCTTAGAGATAAGGGGGATTCCTCCCCAAGATTCCCTCAATAGATAGACGCTCCCTTGCTAGCCATAGAGTGCTACAATTCTCCCTGATAAGTAGACAAGGAATGCTAGAGCTCCCTGCATGTGAGCAGGGAAGCGCCGATCTCCAAAAATTTGTTTAAGATGATATTTATTCAAGGAAAAATGTTTGTAAGCTTTTCCAAATGAAATGTTTTCCTCTTCTAACAAGTATTAGAGGGTGTACCAAGTGTTCTTATGATTTCGTCTGCAATGCGACACATGCGAGATGACAATATGATGTTTGTGACATTTGCGACACTTACGACAATGACAATGAGACATTATCAAAGTGAGGAATTTTTACATGTAACAGATTGCCCCCGAAAGTGAAAGGTCAGAAGAAGATGCAAAAAACCATCAAGCAAATGTTATCATATGTTTCAAACCCAAGGAAGGTATACCTATGCTTGAGTGATAAAGGACTTAAGGTATGGCCGCCACCAAATACACTGCAGATCCATAATCATATTGACTAAGCGTATAGCCACCAAAGATACAATGTGGATCTATACTTCCATGACATGAACTGATCGTAGCCACGAGAAATACACAGTGGATCTACGAGATGATAAAACATAGCCATGGACCAATACAAAGTGGATCTATGTAATAGTATATTGGCATGCTCAAAATATTTCCTTCGCAGCCTAGGAAAGAAGATAACAAAGTGAAAGATTAACCCAAGGTTTTTGTCCTAATCTCGATGTCGTACGAATCTAATCATGTGAATAAGTGTTTTGATATCGAACATGGTATAAACCACTTGATTACCGGTCAATGAGGTAAACCATTAACAAGTACAAGGGAAATCACAAGTGATGTCAATGACTCCCAAGGTACCCTAGTACAATCCAACGAATGTGAATAAATGAGATAAATTCGAACATTCATGGAATCATCCGATCATAGGTCAATGATGTAAACCTACTATTGGAGGCAAGGAGGCCTTCCATTGAGGCATGCAAGTCCCAAGGTACTAACTATTTTCTAAGTCAAATTTCCCAGATAATGTGTTTAAGTCAACAGGAAAAGACTCGTCGAAGGAGGGCCTTGAAGTATCCCTCATCAACGACACAAAACTGACATAGAGATGTAAGATGGTGAATAAAATGAGTATGGACCGACATGGGTATTGAAACTGGAAATCTCTGATGGTTGACTCTCGAGGTGGATACTTCTCTTGAACACCGAGGCAAAACATAAATTAGCAGCATAAACGAAACATGATGCAATGGATACTGTGAATTTCGTCGAGTGACCCAAAGGAGTAAAGAAACTCAGAGGATTGGTTCAATGCAGAGGTTCAATGGATTACAATGTATGTAAAGACAATGTGTTGTGTTCAAGGGTGACTTGTGACAATTCTAAAAAATGGCTTGGCTTGCTTCCTTCAATTTTTTCCCCCATCCAGATAGACGAGTACCTCTTTATTTTTATGAGATCGAGGAGGATAACATATGCTCGATATAAATCACCTTCAGTAAGTTTCTCTTTATTTTTTTAATGAACTGGAAGAAGTAAGGGTTCGGTCCCATATGGGCCCTTTAATGTGTGATTTTTAACGAGTCCAGATAAGGAAAACTCAGTGGTTTTTCATGTTTAGAGAGTTTGAAAAGAACTTAAAGACCACTCCAAGGTTGTCCTTTTTCATAAATTTAGTTTCCAAAGTCTGAAAAAGAGATAAATTGCTACTCCAGAGACGCCCTTTCAAAACCTTTTTAAACGAGTTTGAAAGGAAGCAAGATCACTTGACAATCTTTTCATGTTTAGAGAGTCTGAAAAGAGATTAAAGAAGACTCCAGGGGTTTCCTTTTTCGTGTAACCTTCACGAGTTCGAAAAAGAGATAAAATTCTACTCAGTTATATTCTCATGTTTTTTTGAGCGTGAGAAAGAAAAAAAACCATGCTCGACAGATTAAAAAGTTTATTGAAAAAGAAACTACTTCGAGACCTGCAAATAAAGACAATTTTGCATCCAAGGTATTAGTGATTCCTAAAAAAAGATTTAAAACCCAAAAGAAACTTTATATTAGCAAAAATCAACCCTATAATAGTGAAATAGGGTTAGAAATTTCATTTACCATTTCATTTTCACCAATTTCTTCTAGATTTGGTATTTTCAACGTTGGAGGGAGATTTTCAAGCTGTGGGCACCTGAGTTGTGGTTGACCATTTTCACATTTGTCTGGACCAGGTTGGTCACTTAACCATTCTAGTCATTTATCATGGTTTAGAATTGTATTTTAGGTAGTTTAGGCTGTTCTGGGATCCCTAGGAAGCCCTAGATGTCGAACTAGATCAACACTCCCTCAAAGGGGTGAGGGGAGTGTCGATCATGTTTTCGATGCCCTAGTGTGTGTGCCTAGGGAGCGCGAGCGCCTTGTGGATAAGTTTAGGGGAGATTCAACGTATAATTAAAAAAAATGTTGCTTTTTATGCTAAAAATGCCCAATTTTTTTCCATGAGAGTTTGACTAAAGGCTTTTAAATGTATGTTTTTGCAGTTTACACGGATTAGAACCATGATCGAAGGGAAAGAATGTGAGTATGAGCTCAATGATATAGCCGCATTGCAAAACCCTCAGACAAGGGCCTCTTTGAGGAATTGTGGCCTCCTCAAGTATTTCAAATTACAAAATATTAAGAAATAAGTTTTATTACTTGAGTATCTGATTGGACTGTGAGATGATGTCAAATAGGCGTTCTGTATTGGACCACAACTACTCAAAATTGAGCTTGATGATGTGTACTTTTTGACCAGCCTCTCAAGAAGAGGGGATCCTATCCTTTTGTCGGGGCAACGGGAAACTCCTCAACTTGTCGAGGTGTATGTGGATGATCATTGTATTCTAGGGTCACAATTAGTCGGGGGATGCATTGTGATCAAGGACGTTAGATATTTGACACTACGATCTATTTTATTTGCTATTACCAACTTGGAAGGTAGCATGAGTGCACATTTGGATTCAAAATCTCAAATGTCTTATGCTCTACAATGTGTGGAGCCTAGATTATTCAACTGGAGTGCAGGATTCCTTCGGAACGTGAAGGATCAAATCATGAAGTGCAGGATTGGGAAGCATAAATAGTTTGGCTTTGGTTCTTTCTTGGTTTCATTATTTCTAGAGCGACTACCTCAGATGCATCCATAGATTGCGCTAATGACACGACTGACGACTGATCCACATATGGGAAGATGGATAAGTTTTTCCCCGAGATTGGGCACCTACTCAAAGTTCAAGTTCATGACTGACTTCTTCGCTTGGTGGAGAAGGAAGTTGATTGTTATCGAGGACTTCCCATACACTGGAGTGGATTTCCAGGGGAGCATGGACTTAGTGCTTCCAGAGGGTATTGACTGGGATGTGTCAGGTATGAAACCAAACCTTGTCATGTGTTTTTTAATTTTTAAATTTATATTATTTTTATGTGTACAAAGAGGGATTTTGACAGATGTATTGTTTCATCATGAATATAGAGGCACATCACGTCCGACAGAGATGTTGGCACTAGGGTTTTGTGGAGATGTTCATATAGTTGCGGAGAATGAGGTGGCAGTGGGAGGACTTCGGGAGGTTGAGAGGAACCTCCGACATATCACTATGGGTGTCCCACCTCTCAGGATATTTACGTACCTCTACATTTGCAGAGGCATACAGTAGGGGTCCCTGAGAGTTTAAACCACTTTCTCCGACAAGTGGCCCGTGCAGTGGTGTGCTTCTCGGAGCACAACGTGGTGCAGGAGGATTAGGATCCTCTATATGTTTTGTAGTCTTTTCATGATGATATCATGGGCATGAGGGCCTAGATTTTTCCCTACTATGTACTTTTTGATGTAAAAAAACTTTTTCTATTACGCATTATATATATATATATATATATCCGATTTTTGTGGTGCTAATGATGTTACAAATTATCTTGTGTGATTTTTTTAATGTACATGTGAGTCATTTCTTTTTAAAAGTTTTATCTATGCAAAAGATACCAATCCAAAATATAATTTTCTAGCGAATTCGATGTTGTGTTGAGTTCTCTTGCTATGTGCCTATATTGTGTAAATTCAAACATTCTCTCAAGATGATGGACTCGTAGGTGGAGACGCAATAGGATAGGGTTGTGAATGACGTAGATTCGATTAAGCTGGAAAACCACGAGTTGAGAGTCTAGGTTAATGATTATATGAGATATTCCTAGAGAGGAGGCCTCGGTTAAAATTCCAATGACAATGNTGTTGTGTTGAGTTCTCTTGCTATGTGCCTATATTGTGTAAATTCAAACATTCTCTCAAGATGACGGACTCGTAGGTGGAGACACAATAGGATAGGGTTGTGAATGACGTAGATTCGATTAAGCTGGAAAACCACGAGTTGAGAGTCTAGGTTAATGATTATATGAGATATTCCTAGAGAGGAGGCCTCGGTTAAAATTCCAATGACAATGTGATATTCTGCCACGTTATTGGTTGTTGATCCTAGGAAAATTCCCCTTGAACTCACCAACTCATCAGAGTGGTAAATGACCCAAGATGTAGAAGATATGTTCTGGGTGTGCCGACTAGTGCCATCCACAAACCCGAAAAAGATGGGAAAGGTAGATGTCATCTATGCACACAATCACAAGACAAAGTATAAGCGGCTAAAACAAAACTCGTACACGCAAGATAAAAGACACACCAAATCAAAATAATATAGTACAATAGTGTACAAAGCACACATGCCATATGTTCTATGCATAGTACTTCTTGAGGTAAATCCCAATCTGGGGTTCACTGAGAGATATTCCATCGTATTCAAATAGCTCGTAGGCGCCTCTATGTAATACACATTTTACGATATAGGGTTCATGCCACAGAGGTTCCAAATTTCTTGTTCCTAGCTTATTGTGGGTCTAGTCATAAACAAGGACTAGGTCTCCTTCTATGAAATCACAAGGTTGAATGGATTTTTCATATTGACTCTTCATTCTCTTTTGATACATCTCGTTAACGAGAGCAGCATCGCGATGTGTTTTGTCCAACTTAGTCAAATATAGGAATCATTCTTATTCAACAAAAGTGTGAGGCAAGAGTTCTACAATGAGTTTCAGTGAAGGGATATCACACCCAATTGGTAACACTGCTTCGACTCCATATACCAGATGTAATGGAGTGAATTTAGTTGCAGTTTTCACTGACATGCGACAAGCCCAGAGAGCGGTGAAAAGTTGTAAGTTCCAAGAATTTTTTTTTCCCCCACCATGTGTTGGATCATAGCTTCAAATTGTCATTTTGCTTGAGGATAGTAGGGGGATGAGTTTTCATGGAGAAAACCCAACTTGACATGTAAGTCACTCATCATCTAGTTTTCAAAATGTGAACTGTGATCAATGACAATGGCTTGTGGAACACCAAATTGAGTGATGATGTGGTTAAAAATGAAAAGGGTTGTAGTATGACCATCATTAATAAATGTAGGCATAACCTCAACCCATTTAGTGAAATAATCAACGTCAACGATGATATAATCATGCCCCCCGGCTGAGGTAGGCTTACATTGCATAAAATCAATGCCCCATTTGGAAAAGGGGTTGATGGTGACAATGGGATGCAGCGGAGCAGGGTGGGTGCGTGCCTTGTTGTGAAAGACTTGGTAGGGTGGGCATTTTTTGACAGCCTCAAAACAATCTTTGAATATGGAGGGCCAAAAATAACCGGCACGTAAGAGTTTCTCGGTTGTAGCTATCCCAAAAAGGTGACCACCAAAATCTTCCAGGTGACAGTCATTCAAAACACGTTCAACCTCATCGTGGGTTAAACAACGTCGTAGGATAGTTTCAATATCATGACGATACAAAGTGCCACCAATGATAAGGTAGCGTTTAGAATGGTATCGGATACGACGACGTTCTTCACGGGAGATATCGGGCTAAAACGTTGGTTTTGAAGATAGAGAAGAATATCTCCATACCAAGGATATGACGTGCTAATGAGGAACAAAGATTCATTAGGAAGAGAATCACTGGGCTCAGTGTCTTCATCAACATGGGGAAGATCACAGATAAGTTCCGTACAAACCAAGGAATTTTTAGCTTTTGATTTGGAAAACTTGAGATCGAATTCCTGAAGAATAACAATCCATTTGGAATATTTTCCCCCAAGGACTTGACATGTCAGAATATGGTACATGGGTTTCGAGTCCGCAATGACCATGGTAGTGCATAACGAGATGTAATGGTGAAATCTTTGGATGACAATGACGGCTGCCAAAGCCAACTTTTCAACGTGTGAATATCAGAGCTCGGGACCAGATAGACTCTTTCTCAGATAGTAGATCACATGTTCATCACTGTCAGGGTCCTCTTGAACTAACACCATAGCGATAGTGGAAGTAAACGCTGCCAAATAAAGGATATAGTCTCGTGCATAATTCAGAGGATGCAAGAGGGGTGTATGGGTCAATTGGTGCTTAAGAGAATCAAAATATTGTTGAGCAGTGTCATCCCAGATGAAAGGAGTATCTTTCTGCAACAATTGCATAAATCCTTTAGTAAGCTCAGCGTAATTACATATAAAACGACGAAAAAAAGTTCACTTTCCCTTGCAAACTTTGTAGTTGGGTCAGATTGTTGGGAAGAGGTAAAGAAAGAATAGCTTTGACTTTTAAGGGATCCACCCTAATCCCATATTTGGAGACAACGAAACCAAGGAGTCTATCTGATTCAACAACGAAGATGATTTTGTGAGGGTTCAAACAGATACGATAGTACCAACATTGAAGAAAAATGGCTCATAAATGACCAATATGGTCTTGTCAATTAGCTGAATGGGAAGGTAAATAATCGAGGTAAGGTTCTGCAATATGTTTGATATCATGGAAAGAATACGACATGGCCCGCTGGAATGTAACACCAATTTTTTTTAGACCAAAAGGTATCTTCTATAAGAAAAAGTCCCCCATGGGCAAATGAAGGTTGTCTTATGTTGATCAGCTGGAAGAATGTCAATTTGGTTATACCCTGAAAATCCATCCATGAAAGAGAAAATAACATTTCCAGTGTAATTATCAATGATTTGGTTGATGAAGGGTGTAGGGTAATTGTCTTTTGGACAAGCCTTATTGATATCCCTATAATCGATGCAGACACAAATGGTTCCTTGTTTTTTAGAAACCAAAATGATGTTAGAAACCCATTCCATCAAGGGGACAGGATAGATAAATACATATTTCAATAGTTTTTCAACTTCTACCTTTATGGTGTGGTTTTCTTAGGACGAACCGAGTGAATTTTTTGTCGTACAGGTGCAACGCCTGGGTAAGTTTTTATTTCATTCACAACAATCGATAGATCGATCCCTGGAATTTATTCGTAGCTCCAAGCGAAGACATCAAAAAATTCTTTAAATAAAGTGGTGAAAGCTTCCACTTCTTTGGGAAAACAATTAGCACCGAGATGAACATTTTCCATGATACCTTCTTTGATCAAGATATCAATAGTGACGGTGGAATATATGTTGCCTAAATTCCCCTCGGAAGTAGTATCCTGGGTAAGTATAGGAGATTGTGGAGAATGAACAACATCGGGGGGGAAGATAGAGTGCATATCTTCCTGAATTTCATCTAGAATAGGAAGAAAAGATGATCGATGATGGTTGTCATCCCAAGGTACCTCGTCGATACTAAGTATTTCCATAAAAAATTCGTCCGATGGAAAAATCTGTAAGATGTAGTCGAAAGCAGAGGACAGGGAATTCAACCAAGATGACAACGAATAAGTGTTGGATGCCAATAGATGTTGGTCATCCAAAGAGGGAGAGGCAGATTGGATTGCATCATATGAAGCCTCAGCTGGACTAAGTGGCATAACGTCACCTAGTGCATCGAATTCTAGAGGACTAGGCACAACCCAAGGATCAAATGATTCAAAATATTGATAGGCCATAGTCGAGATCATATTGATCCTGACGATATGTTGTGTGGTGGAAGGACGTGGTGCAAGGAAACTACCCATCAGGGAAGAATATTTTAAAATACCTACACCAACACTTTCATAAGTGATCTTACTATCTCCCAAGAAAGGAATATTGTTTGTGGGAGGAGTGTGAACGTCAGGGGTGCAGTAATATATCTGATCAATAGTGACAATTTTACCTTGATGAGGGAATTGTACACATTTAAACACCGATGAAGCGATGCCAGTCATGGCGTAAAGCCAACTTCTTCCTAATAACAAGTTGTAATCCATGGGAGAATCAACTACCTCTACATGGACATAGATGATCTTACCTCCCAACTGAACGACTAAGCACTGCAAGAGTTCATGAGGAAAAAAACCTCGACCATCGAATGCTCATAACATTGTAGGGGATTGGTTAAGCATATATCATTTTAATCCTTTCCAACAAGCTAACGACATGAAACAAGTGGAAGCTCCCTCATCCAATATGGTGCGGTGAATGTATTGGTTATGAACAACGACATCAATTTGAAAAAAATCTAGTGAGAAAGATGTGACTTGAAGTTGTTAAGGTTAAACATGATATTGTTTGACGACCCAGGATCAATGGCGTCAATGGCATCCAAGAGCGTTCTGCGTTGAATTGGGAAATGTTGTAGAACCTCAAGAGTGGACATAACACATGGTGCTTGAGCCAAATCTTCAACAATGTTGTAGTTTTGGGTGACACGTGAACTAGGATTAAAAGTTGATTTGCGAATAGTTTTCTTGGGGGGGCGTAAAATAGAGTTGAAAGTAGGTTTCTCAATCTGAAGTGATCTAGATGGAGGAATAACGAAGGCAGGAGATGCATCCAGTGAGGTACCATTAGTGACATTTTCTTTATCGGGTTTAGCTGGTGTGTCATATGTGGTAGTGCGAGTGGTTAAATCAATCCCATTAAACATATAAATATGAGCACTCGCCGAGGCTTCATCACTAGGAGGGTTCCTGGAATTGCCCCCTACGGGAGGAGCAAGTGCTTGACCAACCATGGACTGTTGCTGAGGAAAAGGATGTGTTAACACAGTGGGTTGGGAATTCCCTTTGAAATGTTTTGCAACTTCATCGTGATGTGGATAGTCTCGGATGAAATGATCATCACCACAAATAAGACATGGGAATTTATTTTTTGTTGTGGTTTCTTTTCAGTAGTAGGTGGTGGAGTTTGTTTTTTGGGATGTTCATTATTATTATTATTATTGGGTTTATTTTTTGTTTTCTTCTTACCCTCAGATTGTTGTGAAGAGGAAGATTGAACTACATTCACCTCAAATATTTGAGTCGAGAGGGAGGTAGAGGAGAGTGAAGTTAACCTGGTAATAGGTGCAGAAATAGAGAGATTTTCCATTCCGATCAACTATGATGAATATTGGGTTTTGAAAGTACCGATAACTCCATCTGCATGTGTCGTGGAAGAAGGTTTGGATGGATCATTCTCCACAATCTAAGTATTGAGCTCGATAAATGGCTTCTTCTTCAGTGACCACACCGCCCATGGTGACATCACGAGCAATTGGAGGTAAAAGAGATTTAGTAAACCACTTTTCCAATAACTGGTCATGAATGGTCGCTTTAATCAATCTTCATCATTATCTCCATTCATGAATGTGATCAGAGATATGTACGGAGTTCATTTGACGAAGGGAGGTTAAAATTTCAGTACCCATATCGTAATCTATGGGTAATTGAAAATGCGTGAGAAAAGACATATCTAGGGAGTTGAAGTCTTGAAAGGAACCACGTTGAAGTTCAATGTACCATTTTGCTGCAGAGCCCGTGAGTGTGCACTGGAAAAGACGCAAATGTATAGAATCATCCATCAATGAGTTTGATGAACACCATAAATGGAATATCATCACATGGTTGTTTGGGTCTTCCCCAGGTTTACCATCAAATTTGGGGATGTCGGAAGGTAATTTAACAGGAATTACTGGCCAAAAAGGAAAATGTAATATGGGATCATTTGTCAACCAAGACAAATATGGGAGATCCAATGTGGCAAGAAAGGGTAGTTGTTGGTTAACCTAAGGGTGATACTGATGCGGCATAGGGACACCAGTGGGGCCATAAACTGGTTGAAGTGGATAATTGTATCCAGTAAGCCCTCCCATATATGGTTATTTTTGTTGACTAGTATAGGAAGGATTCGATTGTTGTTGAGGAACGCACATAAACGAGGTGAAACTGGGTTGATTTTGAGGAATATAAGTTAATTGATTTGGTTGTGGGGGATAAATAGTTTTCGCTTGAGGAGATTAAATAATGTGTCCCTAAGGAGGGTAAACATTAGACCCTTTGGAAGGATAAGGTTGTTTCTCTTGAGGACCCCAAGTGGGATTTGGGACCCCTAGATAAGGTTCTACAAAATATAATCTAGAAGGAACATGATTTGGTACTCCTCCTTATCGGTTATGGTATGATTTCCCCCCATGGTGAGGTTGATTAAATGTACCTCCTTGAGGTACTCCCCGGGATTGTGAAGGGTTTCTGACAAAAGAGGGTTTCCCCCCTGCCATAGGTTGATTGACAACTGTGGTTTGACCAATAAAGGGGGGTTGTCCCCCGGAAGGAATGTGCAAAGGTAGATGTCCCCCAGGAGGGATGAGCCCGCTAAAGGATGGTTTCCCCCCAGGAGGGATAGGCCCACTGGATGATGGTTTCCCCCCATTTGGGATTTGTCCCACAGTTGGTTGTGTATGTTTGGCAAGGGTCTATACTCTCTGATGTAAAGGTGTTCCAACAGGATATTACGGAACATGAGGAGCTGTAGTGTGAAAAGGTGTAATGGTGGGAGTAACAGTTGAAGTACCTTGTGCATTATTATGTGTTATGACTCAAGCATTAAGGTGGATTTGTGTTGACGTAGCAGCAGGATCGACTACCTATTCGATGGGACGATTAATAGTCTGATCAGATGGTCCTGCCTCAGCGATAAGAGGGTCATGAGGATCAAGAGGTTGTCGAATAAAGTCAAAATGTTCATAAAGATCATGTCCTGATTGTAATATCCCCAAGGACGAGCCCCACTTGTATTTATGAATTGTAAACATGTTTTGTAGGTTGGTGAGCCGAGTTTTGATAAGCTGGTGGGATTATGTGTTTATTAGGCCGGAGAGCCTAAGTATTAGAGGCCAAGATCTTGTTTTTGTATATGTAATTATGTAGAACAATAATAAAGATTAAACATCGTTGTGTGCAGATCGACCACGAAGAAAGAGTGATGGGGGACTAAGCTTCCACAAGTTGGGTAAGGGAAATGGGGTTGAAAGGTTGGAAAGAGGGGCTAAGATTAGGGGCTTAAGTCCTTGAGAATAATAATTTATTATTATTCCAAAGTTGTGTGAAAGACATGTTTTTATCCTAAGTCCTAGGAGAGGCAACGTGTGCAAAAGGGAATGCATGCAGCTCAAGGACGACAAGTGTCGACCTGGGCGCATGCAGTTAAAATATAAAGAATTAGTTATGTTGGCGGTCGCTGGTCATTCTTCCCCATCCTCCGTGAATTTTGTTGAGCTCTGGGATTGATCTCTGTACCCTCACACATATCTGGAACCAAAAAATCATGAAGTCGACCTGTGTTGTTTTATTGTGAAGCTGACACATCCTGGATATGGTTTGAACCATGTTGTGTCTTAGTCTGGACTGTTTTCATTTTTTGATGTCTATACCCAAATTCCTGTTGTTGTTGTCACCCGTGAGTTAACCAAATTTCTATTGTTGTTGTTGTTATCCTCACCTTGTGGGAATTGAGTTGAAACTGGTTGAAGAAGCGGGTTGCCAGGCCCGTGGTTGAAGAGGCAGGTTATTAGGCCTGTGAGCAGCTCTCTCCAGGTGAGAGAGTTTTTTGGGACGTTTTCTCCCAGAGAGAGTCTAGAACCAGCTATGGAGCTCTAAGAATTCCTGATCCAGCTTGTTGTCAAGACCCTGAGAGGGAGGTGAAGCAGTCGATGGACTGTGTGACAGTGAAGGTGTATACTCCTGGGTGGAACAGGCATGTGGGGAATGAGATTCCATGAGTAGTGAGTGTAAGGAGGCTCTTGGAGAGAATCCTTCCAGTTGCACTGTACAGTTTCCTGTAACCTCAGCCTAGTCTAGGATTCCCTTGCCCTAGGTGGAGCTTAGTCCCAACTCGGAGGTGACCTACTACTGAGCGTGATGAGCAGTGTGGTTTATGGCTGGGAAGTTCATGGAAGGTCTGCACACATTTGGTGGTATTCTAATAAAATATAAGTACTGCTTTTATATTCATTTACATGTTGTGTAATGGTATATATGTTGTAATTGATGAGTATTGCCTGTGTATGTTGTACATGATGCATGTGTAGGCTTACTGTTATTTTTGCAATAATATGTTATATATATATATATATATGTAGAATAGTCATTCTATGTTTATATGGATGTGTATGTTTTTCCACAAGTATCTCTGTGTGTCATAGCCCAGTAGTTTAAGGTTGGAGTTGTCACATATCAAAGCTAAATGTACAAGATAAGGTATTCCACAGGTAGCATCGCCCTGATGGTGGAGTTGTAGGTCGAGGGATGTTACACTGATGGATTCTTCCATACAAAACGAGCAGGTGTCTAATGTGGATTTGTTGCATCGATAGGTTAACGGGGGTCCTAAACTCATCATTAAAAATTGGTTCTATGGATCCCTTATATGTCTCGGTAATTGGTCTCAATGGAAAACAAGGGACTTATTCTTCTATAATATTACCAAACGAGTCCAATTGAATAAGAAGTGGTTCAATAGGAGCTTCTAACATAGGTGTAGTATGATGAATGGGATCCTCAACCATAACCAAGGCACTTTCAGGATTTTCTAACAAAGGAGTAGCAACGCTCCCAGTGTCGGAGCAATTTTCTACCTCTTCACTATAAATGTTTTCTGGTGAATTAGGAGGTAAGGGTTTGTAGCCTTCTTTCAGAGGAAACCCTTTCATCCTACGTGATTGACGAAGACCTTTATCATCTACAGGCTCAATCTTGACAAATTATTAAATCAACAACCACGCTAAAAAATATAGAAGAACCAACAAGCAAACAAACCCTCTCTCAATGATCGTACTATTTGGTGATGAAATCCAACATCATGTGATCAAATTGAGAAGGGGATAGGATATGAGCAGGTGGAAAAGTTACGATGGCAACTTGCTTAATGG
>SNQJ01S0085813.1:0-10327 GCA_010110895.2 Picea sitchensis | reverse complement strand
TTTAATTAGCGTTGATTTTGATGGTTGTTCTTTACTCAGAGGTGAATGAGAGTGAAACTGATGATATTATGACTCGAATCCCAAAGAAGCAAAATAAAAAATGATAAGCAATTGTTTCTTTCAATGAACTTCTATTTATCGGAAGGAGAATAATTTTCTTTCGTTCATTGTCAAACACAAAAATGTAGGAATTTCGTGCAATTGCTTTCAACAAGAATCCAATTCAATGTTAAATTATTCAGAAATTGTTTCTAATATCGATAAACCAATCATGAAAAGATATCTCTTTGTTTAAATATGAACATAAATTGATTTGATTCAATTCTTCTTATGCCAACATGATTTCACTATTTGAAGTTTTAGACAATTGGAAGCAAATGTCATATAAACAAAAGAACACTCTCACAACAATCTTATAAGAAGAAAAAACAAATTTAAACTTTTCAAAAATAAATCCAAAATAACAAAACTCACTCAAGAAATTTGCTTGGAAAGATACAAAGATCAAAGACCAAATGAAACAATACAAAGGTATAGGCTTCCTTGTAACAACTTTCAAATGATTAGATGAACGGGAAAGTATGGAAAACGAACTCAAACCCTCAAAGAGAAAGAGTGATTTCAAAAACAAGGAAATATATTTAAAAAAAATCCAAACAAATACCAAAAAAATCTTAGAGAGAAACAAGTTGCAAGCTTTATAGAAGGCACAAACTGACAGAAAAAGTCCTGAGAAAAAGAAGAACCCAAAAAATCACACCCAGTATAGATATCCAACAACTTTTCAACAGAGAGAAAAATCGACGCTCTGGTTGTATGAGCACCAGAGCGCTACAATAATCCCTAAAGAATTGTAGGGGAGCACCGATACTAAAATCAACACTCTGGTTGTAAAGGAAGAAGGGCGTTGTTTTCTGAGGATGAAAAAGAATCAACCCAGAAAACAAAAAATTAGGAAGGCTTGATCATCATCTTGTGTAAAATGATTTTGGGACTGAAAACACATGTATAAAAGAGGAAAAATACAGTGAGTAGGATTTGAAGATGAGCAAAATCTAATACAAGACCAAGGAAAGAAACTGAAACTGAAAGATTTGTTCCTAGTGGAGTTGCCAATTTATGTTGTAGTAAAATTCCCCTGCGGACAGGTGAATGTCCTCTTGGATCTTAGACCCCTATGAACAAGACAAAAAAAAGCTAACATTGAGCATTGACATTCCTTTAAATGTAGCTAAACTAGTCAAAGGAAAAAGAGGAAGAAATCATGATGTACCTTTTCTGAAGTTTTTCCTTACTCGGTCTAGGATGAACTTGATCTTCAAGCCCTTTAATGAGTTCTGCAATTCAATAGAAAACAAAGACAATACATGCTTCCTATCCTACCAAGATTAGTTTGAACTAATTTATCAAGAAGAGACAAGCCTATGTAAATGTGCACAAACTTGAAGGAAACAGGCCAATCATATATATTAATGAGAACATAACAAGGTACTTACAATATGTATATGCATATGCAACAGCTTCACCAAGTCTTCCTTGTCCAACCCCTTGCTCGAAAGATCCACAATCAAAATGACAATACTTTTCACTAATATTCTCCTCCTCTTTCACCATGAGATGCCTCCTTATATAGGCTTTGAGAGGCTCAACCATCTCAGCTATTTTTGGAATAAGTTGAGGATATGACTCCATTAGTAGTGAGATTTCCCTTAGATCCAACCTATAACTTGGATTTGAGCCAAACTAACTTGGATGCTTTCTAGTTGTCCTTAGAGATAAGGGGGATTCATCCCCAATATTCCCTCAACAGATCGGTGCTCCCTTAAATATGGCCACAGAGCGCTACAAAGCTCCCTGATAAGTAGAAAAGGAGCGCTAGCGCTCCCTGCATGTGTGTAGGGGAGCGTTGATCTCCAAAAATTCGCTTAAGATGATATTTCTTCAAGGAAAAATGTTTGTAAGCTTTTCCAAATGACATGTTTTCCTCTTCTAACAAGTCTTATAGGGTGTACCAAGTGTTTTTATGATTTTGTCTGCAATGCGACACATGCGGGATGAAAATATGACGTTTGTGACACCTGTGACACTTACGACAATGACAATGAGACATTATCGAAGTGAGGAATTTTGACGTGTAACAAAAGGGTTTTCCAACTTTCAAGAAAGAAAATTCTAAGTGTGAAGCTTGTATATTTGGCAAGAAAAATCGAGAAGCTTTTCCAAACAACTCATGGCGAGCAACAAATTATTTGCAATTGATTCACAGTGATATATGTGGTCCAATGGAATCTTATTTTGGTGGATGTTGATATTTTATACTTTTCATTGATGAATACACTAGTCTGGAGATTTTGAAAAGGTTACAAATTTTCAACACATGGTTGAAAATAATGCTAAAGAAAAGGTTGCAACTTTGAGAACAGATAATGGAGGAGAATTCACTTCAACTGAATTCAATGATTATTGTCGAGACAATGGAATTAAGAGGAAACTCACAAATTCCTATACTCCACAACATAATGGAGTTACTTAAAGGATGAATGGAACTCTCATGGGCATGGCAAGATATATGATGCAATTAAAAGGTTGAGCACAAAATATTGCGTTGAAGTATTCCATACTATAGTTTATCTCATAAATCGATCACCTACATCAACTTTAGATGGAAAAACTCCTTATGAAGCTTGGTACGGTTTTAAACCCAAGGTAAATCATCTTAGGGTTTTTGGATCAACATGTTATGCTTTAGTTCCTAAGTAAAAGAGGACTAAATTAGAAAACTGAAGTATGAAGTGTATCTTCATTGGATACTCTAATGAAAAGAAAGGGTATAGGTTGCTTTCATATGGGAAATTAATTGTCAGTAGAGATATAATTTTTGATGAAACCGAAAGTAATTTTTTTAATGAGATTAATCATCTCCTTAGTCATTTAGATAAGAAAAACACTAAGGGTAAAGGTAAGTTGAAAAAGTCAAAGAAAACATTTTGGTTTGAAAAATACTTTGTTCCTTTAGAAGACATCTCTTCATCAAAAAGTTCTTCTGATTCATCTGATAATGAAACTGAAAAAGTCTCTTCTGATACCGAAACTTCAAAAGAATCTTCTCCAACCTCAGATACTTCAGATGAAAGGAGAGTCTCAGTTTTTGAAAATCCTCTTTTTAATAATAATAATGGTGATTCAGATCCACAATCCCCTCAACATAAGAGGCCAAAGTGGGCCGAAAAACTTCTCAAAGATTTTCATTCATATGAAATGAACAAAACATGAACTAGGAAATATTCAAGATCAGAAGCTAATAATTTTGATCATGCTTTGATTGAACCTGCTACTTTTGCTAAAGCGGTTGGACATAAAGAATGGCAGGAAACAATGGTTAATAAATATGACTCAATACTTTCAAATGGGACTTGGAACTTAGTTGATTTTCCATCTAATATTAATCCCATCGGTTGTAAATGGGTTTATCGAGTAAAGTACAAGCCCAATGGAAAAATTAACAAGTACAAAACAAGATTTTTTGATAAAATTTTTGCTCAACAGGAAGGAATTGATTATGAAGCAACTTTTGCACCTATGGCTAAATGGAATACTATCAGAATGGTTATAAATTTGGCTACACATAATGGTTGGAAATTACATCAAATGGATGTCAAAAGTGCATTCTTGAATGGTGATTTGAAGGAAGATATTTTCATGACTCAACCAAAAGGGTTTAAAGTTGAAGGACAAGAACATAAATTTTGCAAACTTGTGAAGGATTTATATAGCTTAAAACAAGCTCCTTGATCTTGGTATGAAAAAATGGATGATTACGTACGAAAGGTGGGTTTTCAACGAAGTGAATCAGATGATACCTTGTATTTTCAAATGCAGGATAAGCACTTGGTGATACTTGTACTCTATGTTGATGAATTAATTAGAACCTGAAATAATGAAGCTCACAACAAATAGGTTAAGGAAGAACTTAAAGCAGGGTTCAAAATGACTGATTTAGGGTCACTTCATTATTATCTTGGAGTTTAAGTATCTCAACGTTCTAATCAAATATTCCTTAGTCAAACTAAGTATGCCACTGAATTGTTAAATAAATTTGGTATGGAATATTGTAAACCTTCTCTTACTCCCATGGAGCAGAAACTAAAACTTTCAAAATTTGAAGGGGGGGAATTGGTAAACAGTAAAATGTACATGCAATTGATTGGAAGTCTCATTTATTTGACAAATAATTGACCGGATTTTTCATATTCAGTTAGTATAATTTCAAGGTTTATGTATGAACCAAGGGAAAGCCACTGGAATTCAGTGAAAAGGGTACTGAGATACATTCGGGGTACAAAAGATTTTGGTCTTCTCTACAAAAGAAGAAATGTTTTTACACTTTTTGGATATTCAGATGTCGATTTTGCAGGTGACATTAATGATAGAAAATCCACTTCAGGTTATTGAATGAATATGGGTTTAGGAGCAGTATCTTGAAATTGCAAAAAGTAGACAACAATTGCCAATTCTTCAGCAGAGGCAGAGTACATATCAACTTGGGAAGCAACATGTGAGATTGTATGGCTACACAAAATTTTATAGGATCTTGTTGAAACTAAGAAATCACCAACTACTTTATTGATCGACAGTCAATAAAAAATAAAGATGGCCAAGAATCCAATATTTCATTCAAATACTAAGCATGTCAACACCAAGTACCACTTCAACAGATTGCTCATCATCAAAGACATCATCAAGCCTCAATTATGTCCATCTGAAGATCAAACTTTAGATATTTTTAGCAAACCTATTGGTAGAATAAACTTCACTAAGTTCAGAGATGAAATTGGTATTTGTAAATATGAACTTTCAGATTAAAGGGGGGAATGATATCCTCATAATCCTAAAGTTCTATAGTCTAAGTATTTTCTAGTTTAAATGTTTTTAGAAATTAGTTTATTCTAGTTTGTTAGAATAAGGACACCTAGATTCTATGTAAAGGACACCTATCATACTCATGTGATTATGTGATTGGTTGTTCTCCTAGATATTAGTTTAGATTTGAGATATATAAACTAGCTCTTTCTTCAAGTGAGGTTAAGTAGATTTTGAGTCTTCACTTCTGTTTGTAAATTATATTTTCCTTATTAATAAAATTACATGTCCGAGGACATTTTGTCAACAGGTTTTAGGTGATGGAAAGTGGTAAGTATGGTTGGGAATGGTACGATGGATCCTCAAGGGAGTTCCTAGTAGCAAACCCATTCCTGAGAAAGACCACTTACTAGGGAACAATGTCAACCACCAAGGTGAAACGGGGTAAAAGGCATAATGTCCAAACATATGTCATGAAATATAAAGCATTCTAAGATACAACATACTCAAAATGCCTCAAATATTGAAATGACACCCACCATAATACCTGACATATACCTCATGGAGCAAGTCTCAGTGCCTCTCTGAAGCCWGCTGGTGTGGTAGATGTTATCTAAAAATCCTRACCTCTGTGGTGGTGAGAAGGGTCTCCATATGTTCAAGTGGATACTACTGGTCATGTAGTCTCTTGGCACTCCATATCTGCAACATGAGGGTCTCGAGACATGATATCCTTAGTTATCCCACAAAATAGGGATAACACCCAYCACTTTAAATATTTTGGTGGAGCATAGACAAAGACAACAACATATTCAGGATGAGTGTGAGGCCATACAGTCTAAAGTGGAAGAGCTTCTCTCTAGGTGCAGTTCCTCGACACCTACTCAAACARWCACAACAAATCTTGAAGATGCCTCGTCCCCTGGTCTGCTCTAGAATATCTCAAACCTGAATTCACCTCTAAAACCTGAGGATCTTGTCTTCGACAATAATCACCCTCTAACTCAGTAAATTCTAGATATTGTGCTTTTGTATTCTTATACTAGGAGTGTTTTACATACTTTATTATGGGAGATATTTTGGAATTCAATTCATGCTTAAGCTAGTCTTTGTTCCTCAATACATTCTAGTTAGTTATCAGTTTATTTTTGTAGTTTATGAAAAGGGTGATTTTTGGATATGTAAGCACTCTTTCTGCAAGTCCTCTTGCAGTGTTTATAAATAAAAAAATTCCCAGTTTTCTTGAAAAAAAGTACTTAATTAGAATTATTCATTAAGATTAAGTATTTAAAAAGATTATATAAAATGACATGATATCATTTGCAATCTCCAACATTGTAACGTCCCCAATCTCCAGGTTGATCCACACCACACAAAAACTTGAATTCTGTCACAACTGAATATTCAAATTTCTTTGAATTCTTCTTATTATGACTCTGATACCATTTAATAACGAAATTCCCTACATATGAACAAAAATATGCAGTTCTACAACATTTTATCCATGCTTAATATACACAATTACAACATAATATAATTAAAGATACAATAAACATAAAAAACACATAAAAGACACTTATATTTTAATTAAAACACTAGTTGGATGCATACCTTAGACATTCCTCCCAGTCGTAGACTCTTTTGTTCATGCACTTTCAAAAGTAGGTCACCCTCGCGCTAGGGATATAAATCCACCAGGGAAAAGGCTACCTAAGCCAAACTAAGGTCTCACATACATCACAATAAAATGCAAGACTAGGTGCCAACACCAACAATTGTTCCCAGCTTGCATCCTGTCCCACCCAAGGAAGTGTACCCCTTCTCTTCTCAATAGTCCTTCAGATGTCCCACTTCCCTTCCAAGGCTTCAACAACAGGTTGACCAGGAATTCTGAGAGCTTTTTAGCACTCGGAAACACATGGATTCTCTAATAATCACAACACCCACTTTGCCAACACATAGGGAAAACTATTCCCAACAATTCACTCACCCAGAGAGAATGCCCCATAGGCCTCATAACCTGTCTCTTCCACCCAAACTACCCAGGATTTTCTGGGTAACAACCCACTCCACAACTTACACTCTCTGGGCATAGGTACAAATTATAGAATTATTGGAAAAAAATGATGGAATGAATGGCCAGAATGAATGAGGATTACACTAATTACCAACAATATATATGCATGTGCTTAACTTGACACTTCGCACTCAAAGAACCACCTTTTTCTCCATTTGGTGATTCCTTCCTCTCACTTAGGAACTTAGGGTAAAACATAACATATGAATTTTTAACATAGGAATACTATTATTTTATTCCTTGGCATAAGCCCCCTTGACTTAACCCCTTTTCTTAATCCCTTAGCCCCCTTTCCCTCTCGTGGAGTCCTAGGTCCACATACTCTTTCATCTGACTTGGTCTGCAAAAATGATGTATTTTATTAATAAATCTTAGTGTGATTACATATTACACTTGTTAGGCTCATTGGCCTTTCAACACATAGGCTCCTTGGCCTAAATCACATAGGAACTTTGGCCTCAAAACATCCTGGCTCACTAGCCTATCAATCATATATACATTTACAATTTGGGTTTAGCTTAGGGGTATTACATTTCCCTCCCCCTTATTTATGCATAGTCCTCAGTGCATTATATACATATGTTCAGAAACAATATTCAAAAATTTCCAAAAATATGTGGGTACTCGTCTCGCATGGAATCCTCATGCTCCCATGTTGCATATTCATAACAGTAGCATGTCCACTGGACATTTACAACCATGTTGCTCAATTCCAAAGAAACTTGACTTTCATGTCCAATATGCACACCGATTGAACTTGAAAGTCGCCTTCTTGTTCCACTTGGATCACATTCTAATCAATTGCATGATTAACATCATGCACACACTTTTTAAGCAAGACACATGAAACAAATTATGAATGCACATGGATGCAGGTAGTGCAAGCATGTTTGAAAGAGGACCAATCCTCTATAAGAATTATAATGGTCCACAATAGCGTGCTGCCAACTCTGAAAAATACCCCAACATTAGGGAACTTCTCTTGGCCTTTACTTTTAAGAACACATGGTCACCCACTTTAAACTCTTTGTGGGTTCTTCCCTTATCAACATAAATTTTCTTCCTATCTTTAGAAACCTTTAAATTTTTCTTTATTTTCACCATCTTCTCTTCCATTTCCCTGAACAATTTTGGCCCAACCATTGCTCTATATGTTGGGTTGTCCTAGCTTATTGGTGTGTTTCACTTTCTACCATATAATGCTTCAAATGGGCTCATATTTAAAGATGCATGATACCCATTATTATAAGAAAAATCAACTAAATGTAGATAAGATTCTCATTTTGATGGTGTATCCATCACACACATCCTCAACATATCCTCAATCACCTGATTGACCCTCTATGTTTTCCCATTTGATTATGGGTGATATGTTGTGCTAAAATTTAGATTTGTCCCAAATATTTTAAATAATCTCTTCCAAAAATTTGATGTAAATTTGGGGTCTTTGTCAGAAACAGTTGCCTTGGGCACACCATGTAGCATGGAAATTTATCTCATGTAAATCTATGCAATGTTGGTTGTGTTGTGAGTTAGCTTCACTCGAATAAAATGGGTAGCTTTGGTTAGCTTATCCACCACCACCATGATGGAATCATGCTACTTCACTATTCTGGGAAGCTTGGTAATAACATCAATTGTCAGAACTTCCCATTTCCACTCAGGAATGGGAAAAGGTTGTAGAAATCCAACTCGATGTATGTGTTCAAACTTTACCTTTTGACATTCTAGACATATGGCTATATAATCGGCCACCTCTTTCTTCATACCTGGCCAAAAATATTGTCTCTTTACGGCTGCAATGGTTTTCTGGTAACCTAGGTGCCCAACATAAGGCACATTATGCATTTCTCTCAGCACCATATTTTTCATTTCTTGAGATTTAGGCACATATACTCTTCCCTTGAACATGAGGATTCCATCCTCTCTCCTCTCATAATCTTTAATTTTTTGATGCAAATTACCTTGCCATATTGTTTCCTTTGTTTCCATGTAATGTTGATCTGATTTCGCAACTTMCAAAATTCTGTATTTTAAATCATATTTTCTCATGCTAATGGTTGTAGCATGCATCTGATACA
This sequence comes from Picea sitchensis, assembly GCA_010110895.2. NCBI lineage: Eukaryota > Viridiplantae > Streptophyta > Pinopsida > Pinales > Pinaceae > Picea > Picea sitchensis. The sequence continues at coordinate 1,309 of SNQJ01S0085813.1, read as the reverse complement.
CTCTCCTACTAAGTGCATMAACTGCCTTGTTCTCTTTTCCTTTGATATGCTTTATCTCAAAGTCATACTAACTGAGGAATTCTAGACATCTGATTTTTCTRGCATTCAAAGTTGATTGTCCAAACAAATATTTCATACCACTATGGTATGTCCTCAACTCAAATATATTTCCTATAAGATATTGCCTCCACATTTTTAAGGCATGCACTATGGATACTAATTCTAAATCATGTGTGGCATAGTATCTCTCATGTTCCTTCAACTTTCTCGATTCATAGAATATCATATGCCATTTTGGGAAAGGACTCCACCAAGCCCTTCCTTGCATGCGTCAGTGCACACAATGAAATATTCATTAGGATCAACAATATTTAATATGGGTTCACTTGTCAACAAATTATTCAAGTTCTAAAAACTTTCTTCACAATAAGAGGTCCATTCAAATTTCACACCCTTCTTTTGTAAAGAAGTGATTGGGTGTGAAATCTTTGAAAAACCCTTGATAAATCTTCTGTAATAACCTGTAATCCCCATGAATGATCTAACCTCTAAGACATTTCTTGGTATTGGCCATCCTTAAATGGATTTTATCTTCCTCTATCCCATCCTCTGATATAATATGGCCTAAATAATGTATCTACGTTTGATAAAATGAGCACTTGCTCAATTTGGCATACAAATTATGCTCCCTCAATACTTGTAGCACCATCCTTAAGTGTTTCTCATGCTCTTCTTCAGAATTAGAGTAGATGAGTATGTCATCCAAGAAGTCAATGGAAAACTTACCAAGTAATTTCTGAAAATGCAATTCATTAAACACATGAAGACAACTAGTGCATTTGACAACCCAAATGGCACCACTATAAAATAATAACGATAATACCTTGTTCTAAATGTTGTCTTGTTGATGTCTTCCTCTTTAATTCTCACATGATGGTATCCTAACCTTAGGTAAATCTTGGAGAAAATCTTTGCAACTTTCAACTAGTCAAAAATATCATCTATCCTTGGAAAATGATATTTGTTCTTCACAGTCACCTTATTCAGCTACCTGAAATCAATGCATAGCCTCAAGGTTCCATCCTTATTTTTCAAAAATAACATTATGGCACCCCAAGATGACACACTTGGGTATATTGTTGGCATGTTTTACAGGCAGCGTATGCTTGTCATTGATGGCAAGTACATCAGCGATGATTGCTTGAGTACAGGTATAATGTGCCAGGTGGGCACCAGAAGTATTTTGGGAAAACGTAGCAGAGCAAGCTCGTGAAGACCAGAAGAGATAGTGCAGAGGTGCACGCAAAGT
>SNQJ01S0085812.1:32305-45279 GCA_010110895.2 Picea sitchensis | reverse complement strand
AAACTCATCCACCCTTGATATATAATGAAAATATGTTAATTTCTAATATTTAATCACAAATTCACTTATAATACTAAAATGAATACAATGGAAAATAATAAGGAGAAACCCAAATATCATTATGGAAATGGTATGATAAAAGGTTTATGGGACGATCAAATGTGAGGAATAGTGAAGGAAAAAGAGGGTATAAATGTGACATTTATGAGGCCCAACAATGGCTAAGGTGAAAGCCTCTTAATCAGATGTGGGTTCCGACTATGAGTCAGAACCGGAAAGGGGGAGACAGATCATTGATGCAGAACCTAGTGCTACCGTTGCTATTACCAAGCTCCAACCCAGTGAACCAGATGAGCCAGAGGAAGGTGAGCACATTTTTCATTCACAGATGTGGGTGAAGCATACCTCGCTACACTTCATCGTTGATAGAGGTAGCCAGAAGAACCTCATCTCAGTAGAGGCTCTCAAGCGATTCGCCCTGCTGACAATGTCACACTCACAACCCTACACCATCGGATGCCTCCACCAAAGAAGTGAAATCCACGTCAGCCAACAATGCTGCTTATCATATGGCATCAAGCACTTCAAAGACAACGTATTGTGTGATGTTTCCCCTCTCGAAGTTTGTAATGTTCTTTTGGGACAACCATATTTATGGAAACACCATGTTGTATATGAGTCTAGTCCCCAGAGTGTTATTATTACTTTGAACAAGAAATTGTACATGATACCAGAGGCAGTCCCACCTAGTGCTATTTCCTTGATCTCTTCCAAGCAATTCAGGAAGGTCATCTCTTAGACAAAGAAGTTTTTCTTCTTCATGATTTGCACTCAGAATTAGTGAACGATCACAAACACATACATGGTTTCCGTGGTCGACCTCTCCACACACCATAAGCAAGTGGATAAGGTCGTGGAAGCATACTAAGATATCTTCTCCTCACCTATTGGGGTACCTCTGCACTGTTAGGTCAAGCACCCCATCGATCTGATCCCCGATGCAATGGTTCCCAATGGGCCAGTCTATTGCTTCTCTCTGTTAGAGAATGAGGAGATCAAGTGACATATCTAAGAAAAACTCCACAATGGGCATATCCATCCTAGCTCATCACCTTGTGGGAGCCCAATCATGCTGGTACAGAAGAAGTATGGAACCTGACGACTCTCCATTGATTACCGAGCCCTTAGTAAAATCACAGTCAGAAACTGCTACTTGATTCCTCGAATTGACGACCTCCTTGATCAGCTCACGGGGGCCAAATACTTCAGTAAGATTGATATGAAGTTTGGCTACCACCAGGTCCTGATAGAACACAAATATGTATGGAAGACTGCCTTCAAGTCAAAGGAATTCCTTTTCGAATGGTTGGTCATGCACTTTGGATTTACAAAATCTCCAACCACTTTCATGAGGATGATGGATGATATCCAGTGACCATTCACTAATACTTTTGTAGTGGTGTATTTGGATGACATTCTCATTTACAACAAGACTTGGGCATAACACTTGCAACATATTGAGCAGGTTCTGCACACCTTGCGGCAGCACAAGCTATACTCCAACTTGGAAAATTCTCCTTCGACATGGACAGGGTCCATTTCCTAGGATACATCATTTATCAACATGGTTTACATGTGGATCCAACCAATATCCAAGTCATCCATGGCTGGTCAGCCCCAATAACACTCACTGATCTTCGAAGCTTATTTGGCCTTGCCAATTTCTAATGCAGGTTCGTGTTGGGATTCTCCCATATTTCATGGCCCCTTAGCCAAGTAACCAGGGGTGGTGGTAAGGATAAATATTTGTGGGGACATCCCAACAACAAGCGTTTGATGATTTGAAGCAACACTTGTGCTCAGCCCTAGTACTTTCACTATCAGGCCTACAACAACCCTTTAAGATCGAGACATATTCTTCAAACTATGTTGTGGGCACTATTCTCACTCAACACAACCACCCCGTGGCCTATCATAGTGAGACACTATCATATGCTATCCGTAAGTACCCTACTTACAACAAAGAAATGTACTCCATTATGCAAGCCTGTCGCCAATGGAGACATTACATTCTTGGGAAGGAGACAATCATCCTCACTAATCATAATCCACTACAGTTCATGCAGACATAAGGAAAATTATAAAATGACCGCCATCAGAAGTGGTCCACATACTTGCAACAATTCCACCTCAACCTCAAGTATAAAACAAGAAGCACCAACTGCGTCACTGATTGCCTCAGCAGACCGCTAGTCGCGACACTCACCACTATGCTAGACTCTTGTGGCCATGTGACCTCTAGATGGCCCCAAATCTATGAGACAAACCCATAATTCACCACCACCTACCAAATTTTGGGTGCAAACGTAGTTGTTTTTAATTTCCATCTTCAGGATGGGTTGCTGTGCCGGTTGGGCCATATCTTCATTCCATCAAGAAAGAAAGTGAAACTGATCTAGGAATCCCACTATAGTTGGGTGGAAGGACACTTTGGTGTAGAAAATAAAGTGGCAATGCTGCAGAAACATTTCTATTAGATAAAAATTCGATAGGAGGTCAACAAGTATATCAGGTCTAGCATTGCCTGTGCTATTTCCAAACCGACCACTAAGAAACAGGGCCTGTACACCCCTCTTCCTACTCCTGATAGGCCATGGGAATCCATATCCATGGGCTACATCTCGGGCCTCCCATCCACCAATAGGGGAAATGATTTTTTTTTTGTGGTTGTTGATCGCTTTTCTAAGATGGCGATTCTGGCCGCCTGCAAGAAGAGCATCAAAACAGAGGCCACTGCCAAGATCTTCTTTGGACGAGTTTGGGTACATTTTGGAATCCCACAAACCATTGTCTCAGATCGAGATAGTCAATTTCTCAACACATTCTAGTCGAGCCTCTGGTCATTGTTGGACACCAAGCTCAATAAATCCACCGACCTTCCACCCCCAGACAGATGGCCAAACCGAGGTCGTAAATTGAATGAGCATGCATATCCTGCGCATGTATAATTCCAAGCACCCTCGCACATGGGATGAGATTCTTCCCTATGTCCAACATAGCTACAACCAACCCATGCATAGCTCAACTAGCCACATCCCCTTTCAGGTGGGGTTGGGATTCCAACCATTGGGTCCCATAGATGTTGCACTACCCCTTGCGGTTAACTCGACCAACTCATCTCCTACTCCAACTGAAGCAGACAAAGCCACATGGTTCAATGAGTGGATCTAGCACATCTTCTAACAGGTTTAGGATATCCTACATAATTCCAATGACAAGTAGAAGTAGCGCCATGATCAACACCGGGGGCCACATAAGTTTTAGGTGGGCGACAAAGTTTGGTTTCATTTGTAGAAAGAACACCTTACCGGACCCCATTAGAAGCTTCACCCACTCCATTATGGGCCGTACACCATCACCAAGGCTATGGGTGATAATGATTTTGATCTCAACATTCCTCCTTTCCTTGGCCTACACCCAATGTTCAATGTGGATCTCCTTTGACCTTATTTCCCACCATTATTGGACACCTCAGAGATAACAGAACAAATGACACTAACAGAGCTCAACCCTGAATGTAGGAATCCAGTGATTATATTGTGGAAAAACATATCAACGACACTCGCCAACAAAGGATCCATCTTTATCGAGTTGTCAAAGCAGGGCAGCTCCTGCACCAAGGAAAGTGGCTCACCCGGGGCCAAATTCAACAGAAATTTTCTCATCTAATGGGGGCACTCAATGCAATGGAGACCATTGCTTCCTAAGGGTGGAGGATTGATCCATATGGATGTCAGTGGCCTCCCACCTATTCCAACAAGCTCATTTTTGCAGTTTTTTAGTTTGACAGTTGTTTTCCTAGTTTTTGGGTCCCCGACTTCTGGGGCCGTTTTTGGGCCCTAAACAACATTTTTAGGGCTCGCCACAATCAAAATGGGCAAGGCTCTCCATAGGAAATAGGTTTATTCCTCAGATAGACCTTTCCAACAGGCTATCATGCACCTAAAATGAAGATCGTATGCAAAAGTTACGACCTCGAGAAGTTGATGTACTAACTTACGCAAACGAGGCCCACATGACTTTTGGTGCTTCATCTCCTAGGGTTAGGTTTTTAGATATCTAGGGTTTTTGAAATTCCTATTTATTGTAAAAATGCCTTGAGATCCTCATTATAATCATCTTCTTGCTAATGAGCGCAACCGTCACATCTCTTCTCAGAGATAAGCTGCCACCATTCTAGCAAGCTTGTTTTCCGCTGCATTTTACACTTTCAACTTATTTCCTTATTGAATAGAAACCAATTTTACTGTATATATGTTATTATTTGTTAAGAATCTTTGATAATAATCAGTATTCATTTCGTTCTGCTCATAAAATCCGGATCACAAAATTTGAAATGTCTGTAAGTCTTCTTGTTTTTAGAGTTTTCTCCTTTATCACCATTAGGAGAGGAATCTGGATGAGTGGGTTTGGGACCCTCCTTTTTCTTATTGTTGTGGCAAGGATGTTTCTTCTTTGTATTATTGGATTTATATTTTTTCTAGGCCACTAAAGCTTTTTTGGATGTACCTGCAGTCATGATCACTCCAAGTTTCACAAGCTTATCTTGTTCTCTAATCAAAGCATCACAAAAGGACGCAAGAGTAGGTTTTTGATAAGAAGTCCCTAGAGATTCTTTGGTGGCATAGAAGGTAGATACAAACATTGAATATTCACTACCAATCTTAACAAGAACAATAGATATGTAATACTCATTGTCCAACTTTATGTTACACTCTTCACATAAAATTCTAAGTGTTTTGAACTTAGATAAATAGTTTTCAATGCAAGAAAAATCATTTGGACTTAAAGTTATTATCTGATTTTCTATCTGGTGGGGTAGAATAATATTGTGTTTACCAAACAAAGCTTCAAGATTTTCACAAGATTTATTGGGGGCATCAATTCCTTGAAGGTGAAACCTTAAATCACTAGATATGGACATTATCATTAGTGTACGTGCTTCATCATTCCTAATAATCCATTTGACATACTTGTCATCATCATTGGGTTCTTCTTTTTTTCCCAAGGTAATTCGGTACAATCCTTTACTTATTAATAAATCCTCCATATGTGATTTCCACTCAAATTAGTTAGTGTTGGTAAGAAAAAAATCACTGGGAGATGACATATTAAAATATGGAGAAAAATATAAAATTGATGGCCTAGATGGAAAGATCTCGAAAAATAGGTTTTAAAAAACAACAACATTGAAAACAGACTTCGGATGTGAAAGTTATGCCCTTTTGAAGGAAGGCATAAACAATAACCAAATAGCCACATGGAAAGTATAAGTTGGTCCACATGGTGATACCCCTCCTAATAACATCAATTTTACAAATAAGTTGCTTGTGAAGTGACTCACTTTTATAGAATAAACGATGATCACTTTTACAATGAAGTTGATGATGAAGTGACCCAGTTTTATAGAATAAGTAGGGATCACTTTTACATTGAAGTTACTTTATAAAAGAAAGTTGCATGCAAAACAAATAACTTTAAAATAAAATATTAAAGCTATGTATAGTGATTCACTTTTATAAATTAAATAGAATACACTTTACAATGGATACATGAACTTATTCAAAAAAATTAACAAAAATGAGACTTGAACTCAAGACCTATTACTTAATAAATCAACTTTTAACCAAGTGAGCTAGTGCAAAACATATTGTATTGTTTAGAAGGAGGATTGGGGTTGTTGTTGTGGAAGACAACCTTGGAGAGCGTGCTCATAAAAAAATCTTTTCACACAAGAATTTTTTTTTGATTCTTGAGACAAAAAGGGTTAGATCTCGGTTAGCTTACCTGGAAAATGAAACTTTTCCCTCTATTTTTGATTTACCGAGATCGCAAAGAGCGCACAACAAAGAGAATACCTAGACATGAAGACCCTTTTCGATATGTTTATGATTTGCAGAAATTGCAGAGGGCGCGGGGAAAATAACATACATAGATTGAAAAGAGTAGAAACCTAGAAATAAAAGTAGAAAACTGAAATAATAAACCAAAATGTTATCTCTGCAAAAATTTAAAAGGGTGTATTCACTCTTTATACCTTCAGATCTGGGTGAAATGGTTGTATATTGGGTACAAACATAAACCTTTTCAAGTGAAAAAAACCATTCTTGATTGAAACGAGCACTCTGAATACAATGGAATAATCCTCTAAGCCGAGAAATGTATGAAAATAGCAAAAACCAGAGATGAGGAAACACAACTTCTTGATATCGATCTAGAATGGGAGCGTGTCTTGAAATGCGGTTTGATACCATGTTTGAAAACACGGGTATTCCAATAGAGGATGGACACCTTTAGTAACCACTCACGCAACTATATCAAATATCAACAGACTAATGTTTTCACATGGTAAAATCCATACAAGTAAACATCCATGCCCCAACCAATGTGGCGACTTGGATAAATATATTAATGCAAAAGAAAAATTTAGAAAGAGATTTACAAGAGAGTTTATCACAATTGATCATAGACAAATGGTCCTCCATTCTCTTTAAATAGAGATCATGGACCAATTGGGTGCTAAGCCATGAATCAATGTATTCATTAAGATCGAGGATAATATGAACTATTGGATGTAGTAGTTGTTAAGATCGAGGATAATATGAACTGTTGGATTTTCAACCCCATCACCATGGGTTTCAAGGATTTAACCATGAGCTTCCAACATGATAGGCAACAATATCAGTTACAAGGAATCACTACAATCTCTCCTGAGATCATCATTTCCCATAGAATGGAGAAAGTACTAAAAAAATCTCACTCTGGAATTATTGCACAAATCCATTCCATTCAAGCGAATGAGACCCATTCCCCTACTATTCATCCCAACATACAATCTCTTCTCTCCAAACACCAATATGTTTTGGACAATCCCCAAGGCATACCTCCTTCCCATGGTTCCCATGATCATTCCACCCCCCTTGTCTATGGTAGTCTCCTCCCCAATGTTCTCCCTTTTCGTCACACCTTTTCCCAAAACAATGAAATTGAGAAAATTGTTCAGGAATTTTTAGTGGTAGGTGTTATCTATCCTATTACTAGCCCTTATTCTTCCTCTGTTTTCATGGTACTCAAGAAAGAAGGAACATGGTGCATGTGCCTTGATTTTATATCCCTCAACAAAATTACTATCAAATATGAATTCCCCATTCCCATCATTGATGACCTTTTGGATGAGTTGAGTGGTGCTCAGTTATTTACCAAACTTGATCTATAATCTATCTATCACCAAATATGTATGAAAGAGGATGATATTCCTAAAACTACCTTTTGAACTCATGAGGGCCATTATGAGCTCTTGGTCATGTCCTTTGGTTTGTGTAATGCACCTTCCACCTTTAAAAATCTCATGAATCATGTCTTTCATCCCTTCCTCCGTCATTTTGTCCTAGTTTTCTTTGATGATATCCTCATCTATATTAAAACTTGGCAAGCCCATCTCGCCCATGTGGATCAAGTCTTACACTTACTATCTTATCACAAAATCTTCCTCAAATAGTCAAAATGTACTTTTGGATCTCTCAAAGTCGAATACATGGGCCATATTACTGGCAAGGATGGTGTTCATGTGGATCCTTAGAAAATAGTAGCTACGAAGGATTGGCCCTGTCCTAAAATTCTTAAAACTTTTCAAGGTTTCTTGGGTCTAACACGTTATTATCGCAAGTTTGTGCATAATTATAGAAAAATTGTAGCTCCACTCACTGCTCTCCTTAAAAACAATGCTTCATTTGGACTCCAACAATGGATAAGTACTTCCAAGCTTTGAAAGATGCTACGTGCACAACTCCAGTTCTATCACTTCCTAACTTCACCGAGAATTTTTTCCTTGAATTTGATGCTTCAAGGAAAGGAATTGGGGCAGTCCTCATACAAGATGGAAAACCTTTGTCTTTCACTAGTAAATAACTCTTTGATTGACATTTGGGAAAATCCACTTATGAAAAGGAAATGTTGGCTATTATGGATTAAGTGGATATTTGGCATCCTTATTTTTTGGGGAAACATTTCAAAATTAAAATTGATCATTTTAGCCTCAAATATTTTTTGGAACAAATAATTTCATCCCCCAAGCAATATAAATGGGTGACTAATATGTTCAATCATGATTATGAAATCATTTATAAGAGGGAAAAGAAAATGTGGTTGCTAATTATCTTTCAAGGAAATATGAAGAAGAAGGGTCCCTCTTTTCCCTCCCTTTCATTGTTCTAGATTGGTTACAAGCAGTTCACCATGAATGGTTCCAAGATCCCAAAATTTATTACCTGATCCAATAATTGCAACAATATCCTTAGGCCTCTCTGAGATACACTTGGCACAATGAGGAGATTCACTATAAAGGTCACTTGTACTTAAGAAAACAATCTCACCTTAAATCCACCGTGATGATCTATGAACTTCATGCTTCACCAACAATTGGGAATTTAGGCTTTCAAAAAACCCATGAATGGGTCAAATGTTCCTTTTTATAGGAAGGTACGAAACATGACATTCACGCCTTTGTGGCCAAATGTGATAATTTTCAATGCAATAAGGGTGAAACAATAAAGAATCCTGACACCCTCCAACCACTTCATATTCCACCTGCTATATGGAATGATATTTCTATGGACGTAATTGTGGGCTTACCCAAATCATGCAATAAGTCCATCATCATGGTTGTCGTCGATATCCTTTCTAAGTATGCTCATTTATGTGCCCTCCAACACATGTTTACCGCATTCACATCGACTCAAATTTTCATGGATAATATATTCAAATTCCATGGCATGCTGCACTGTATTATCTCTACCCATGATCCCAAATTCACCAACAAATATTGGTAAGAAGTGTTCAAGCTTCAGGGCACCCAGTTTCATATTAGCACAACCTATCATCCCCAGACTGATGGAAAAAAAAAAGCTGTCAACAAATGATTGGAAATATATTTGAGGTGTTTTGCATCCAATGAACAAACTCAATGGGCCTAGTGTTTACCATTAGCCAAATGGTGGTACACCACATATTACCATGATGCCACTTACATGAAACCATTTGAAGTGGTCTTCAGTCAAAATCCACCTTCGGTCCTCTCCTATCTGTGAGGTGTATCTAAGGTTCATGATGAGGACCAACACACTTATAGTCCGAGCTACCATTCTTTGTACCCTCAAAGAAAATTTGGTCGTGGATCATAATCGCATGAAGCAACAAGTAGATGAGGGTCATTCATAATGTCAATTTTTTGAATGGGACTAGGTTTTTCTTCGTTTGTGTTGGCACATGCCAATTTTGGGAAAGAATCAAAGAAACGTTGGGTAATAAGGAGTGCGTTGAAAACATAGGAAAATAGGGAGCGCGTTAGAAAAAGAGGAAAATAAGGGATGAGAAAAGCAATTACAAAGTGGAAAAATTGCTGTGGAGCAGTTGGAAAGTGGACAAGCATCGACTTGGAGAATGGTTGGATCAAGGACCAACTGAGATTGAGCAGTTGGAAAGTGGAAAAACCTAATCCACTTAGGGTTAGGGTTTTTTTAAAGGCATTGTCCCATTTTTGGTATAAGTAGAATGTATTAGGACCATGAAAGGGGTTAGTTCAGATGTCCTTTAGTTGGTTAGGGGGTTTTGTTGAGAGACTGGTTAGATGTTCTCAATTTTGTGAAGACTATCATGATCTATGGAGATCGATTGTAATGGAGGAAGAATTGTATAGTGCACAACAATAGATTTTGCATGAATATGAATAAAGAGACAAAACGACAAATCTTTGTGGACATAGCCTAGGAGGGGGTGAACCATGGTCTATCTATGTCACGTGTATGGATGTTTGTATTGCTTATGATTATAGTTGAGTTAATGATCTAAATGATAGATATGTTAAAATAATAGATGGAATAATACTGCAAAACACTGAATGAATTTGTGTCAATGGTTATATGTTGTTTCACTGGTAAGATTTAGGATCAATATGATAAATGTGAAGTTGAGAGCTAGGATTTGAGTAGATCTAATGCCCTTGATAGAGAGATACACATCCCATCCCATGGTTTCAGACACCTGAGTCCTACGACCACCCATTGAAGCCATCTCAGGTGAGACTACATAGTTCACTTTGTGCATTTTGTTTCCTTCTGATATCCAGAAGGGTCGATGGTCGAAGGGTTGTTGGTAATCCTGTAGTTAGAACCCGGGTCAGCCCATAATAGACAACAATCATTCTGTTTCTGGTTGGAATGTAAAATATTAGATCGGGAGGGATGTATCATGTAGTATAGTGCATAGAGTTAAGAGAGGGGATGTTTTTAGGTTGGAAACCCATGAAATCAAAGATTGAAAGATGGTTGATAGTTCATGAGCTAGATTTTTCCCACAAAGATAATAGAAGACCCAGGTTTAATCCAAGAAAATACTTGGAGAGATACGTATTCAACGAAATACACGAGATTTACTTTAGTGAGTTTCCCACACTATTGCAGAAGTGGATAGCATGGTTGAAAGATACCCATCCGACAAATAGAGTTAGATCAGTGGAGTAGACAGAACAAAGTATCACACGGTTGAAGAGGGTGAATAACAAATTCACGCGCGAAGTATATTTCTATCTAGACAACATTGTAGTGGGGTATATAACTGATTTTGCAGTAGATACATCGAAGTCTTACAGTGTAGCAGAACAAAATTTTCTTAAGGGTCAAAGGGGATGGTACATAAGGTCATTGTACACTTTGATCAAGGGATTATTGCATGATAAAGGGGTATTAACCATGGAATCAGACAACTAAACTACCCTATGTGCATGGGGGAGTTAGGGGAAACACTGAGGAAGGTCTGAGATGGAGGGGGAAATGGATAGAGGAGAGAACAACAAAGAGAAAGATCCCATTATGATGGATCAGGAGGAGAACCAAGAAATTTTGCAGAAGGCAGGAACAACGTGTAGTGGCAGACCCTACTAGTATAAGCTCAATAGGAAGAAAAGAGAAGTAGTCAAGAGGGAAGGCTTGGAGAGTGATGAAGAAGAGGTAGAGGATGTTCGTGCTGTGGAGCACATTGAAGAAATACTGTGCGCCACATATGAAATAGAGACTAGAGGAGCGAGATCTAATGAGGAAGTAGGTACCCCTGTCCAGATCCGAATTAGTGTAGAATCTACAACTCCATGCACGATTAACACATAAGAAAAGAAAGATTTTTTTAGAGAACCAGGTATTGAAGGTAAGAGGAATCTAGGAGATCATAATAGAAGTGAGGGTACAAGTGGAATTACTAGAAACAATGTAGGTAGTGGTATGAGTGGAAGTACCAGTAGCAATACTAGTGGGAGTTCAAGTCCAAACAACAATACACAGATAGTAGTACCGCATGGAGAAGGTACAACACATTTGACAATGGCGGGTGTAGATCCAACGATAATATTACCATATTTCCATGGGGATGGAACAAAATACCTAGAGAAGAACCTATTCTTGTGTGAGCGAATATGGGAAGAAAAAATAATCACTGATGAAGAAGCAAAAGTAACACAACTAGCAATAACATTCAGAAACCGCGCGCTGGATTGGTATATGAATATAGTAGCAAACAATCCACAGGGTGTGTCGGGAACAGTAGAAGACATCAAACAAGCACTGATCACTTAGTTTCAAAGGCCAAAATCAGAGGATCCATTTATGAATGAAATAATTGGGGTTATATAGAAACCAGGATACTCCGTATGGGACATCGATCAAAAGTTCAAGACATTGAAAAGAAAACTGAAGTATCCCATTTCTGATATGAAACATAGTCAATTGGTAATAAATTCTATGTTACCACACTTCAAATATCCATTGAGACAGTAGAAATTTAATATCTAGGAAGAGGCACTGCAAGAAACAATGTAGTTAGAGGAGAATCAGTATAAGCATATAGATCCATCTATAGAGGAGCTAAAGGAAGACCTGAAGAACTTGATAGTGCAATTAAACCAGAATAAAAGTAGGGGGATTAAAAGAGAAGTAGTGTGATTTACCCTGTGCAGAGTAGAGGGACATCACAAGAATGAGTGTCATATATTTGCGTAGTACCTGGGAGCAGGGCTGTCAAATCCATTTCCTATAGGAGGGCCTTGGTGTAAAATATGCAAGACACATGGGCATGATCCTTATCACTTCCCTATGATGCAGAAGTACAAGACATAATCGAAGAGTGTTTTCTATAAATTTTGTAAGTTAGTGGGGCATGAAGAAAAATGTTGTAGAATCCTAGAGTTAATGAAGGAAAGAACATCAAATGCATACATGATGTAGGCTGAGTTGACGACAGGACAAACAACACCACAGTTTGGCAATGTGCAATAATTTCAAGCAGTGCCATAGTTTCAACAACCTCTGTAGTATAATTAGGAACCACAATATCATCAACAGAACATGGAACCACATGGGAAGAGACGAGGATTCAAAAGTAGAGGAAGAGGAGGAATGGGCAGAGGCAGAGGGCCTATTATCTGCCATAATTTTCAACAACAAGGAAACTATGCCAGAGATTGTCCTCAACCAACAACAACATGTATGCACTGTCACGAAAGAGATCATGTGACAAAAGAGTTCCCAAAATTAATGATCATGTTGAATTTGAATGTCCTCATCCAAGGATTGAAATAAATGACACTGAAGAAGAAAATTCCAATGAAGAAGAAGAAAATCATGAAGAAAAAATTATTCTACAAGAAGATGAGAATCTTAAAAAATTGAAGCATGTTGAGATTGAAAATAGCAAGCTCAAAGACATGCAAAGAAAACTAAGGAGTGAATTGGTTAGTTGTGAAAAGGTAGTTGTAATCTTGAAGAAACAATTAGAAGACTTTGAGAAACTAAGAGAAGAAACCATTTTCTTGAAAACTCTACTCGAAGAAGAAAGAAGAATAGGAGAAGTAAGGAATGTCCAAATGAAGA
>SNQJ01S0085812.1:0-32295 GCA_010110895.2 Picea sitchensis | reverse complement strand
GTGGTGTATTGGTGTAACTCTTATACTATTGTTCATTGCTCATTGGATATAGTTGAATGGTTTAAGTATAAGTTGAAAAAGGTTTTAAATTGTAATTGATACTGATTCACTCCCCCTCTCAGTATCAACAATGCAGTCATTTGTGTTTGTTTCTAAGGAGAAGAACAAAGAGTGAAATTCAAGCACAAGAGAGTGAGAATTCACGATAGAAAGTGGAGATTTATAGTTTATCAGCCCAAATTTTAACAGGATGTGACCACTGAGAGTTGGAGCGTCGAGTAGGGTTGGACGAACATAATAACCAATGCTCGGGCGGTGTAAACAGGGACAAAGGACATGCCGACAATCATGGATGTCGATAAAATTCATAGACTAGACTATGAGCCTACTACCACGCAGATGGAGGAGGAACAAAACCCAACACAGGAGGTCAGGCAACCAGAGGAGGACACACAAAGAGAAAATTTCAATGTATCAATAAGAAAAGGGCCACAGACTGAAGACTATGCGATGGGTCCAGAGTAGCAGGGCCGAGAATCAGAAGAGGAATACGAAACAGAGCCTGAGGGTGTACCAGAGGTAGGGGCGTTTTCCTCGTAGGGGAAGAAAAAATTATAGGTTGAAGGTAGTGCACAAGGGGTACATCATGCACATGCAAATTTGGCAATAACAATGCCAAAAATCCCCAACGGAGTGAAAGTAGATGACGAAAGGATAGGATGGGTAAATGGTATCAGGTTTTCTGACCATGACGTCGCAGATGTCATCAAATTCTCGTATTTGGCACAAGAAAATTATATGGAGTAAAAAGGAGAGGGTGCATCAGGTGCACCACTGTTGGAACCTATGTAGTGGATTTTGGGAATTTACAACACATGGATCATGAACCTGTTAGACATACCACATTTTTCGCACATTAAACACATAAATGGATGTGTGAAACAACTCCTAGAAAGAGTGCATGGAGGAGTTTTGTGGATGGATAGGCTAGTGCCTATCAATGTAGATTTGATAGCAGTAATTATTGGGTTGCCCATAGATGGGGAGAAACTAGAGAAATATTTGGAGGATAAGACAAAGGCAAAGGCCATCTCCGACGATATTAAGGACAAGTATGGCACAAATAGAGGCAACATGGGGATCAAAATTAGTGAAATCAATGATGCTGCGAAGAGATTTGCCACATGGATTTTAGGGTGGAATCTAATGCACAAGTGTAGGAAAGAAGAACTGCCAACAAGAGTGGTAGTAGTTGCAATGCAATGCACGAAAGGGAGCTTGATGAGCTGGGTCCCATATGTGCTCAATTTCTTCCTATAAGACTGCAAAGACACACATGATTGGGGCTCTGAGTTCCAGTACTCATGGTTACTCATCCTCATTGCACTGATAGGGTGGAAAGGACTAGTGTACAACAAGTACATACAAAGAATATGAAAGTGTGGCACAACTCGCTACACTTCTCTTAGGAGCACAACGGATCCAAGGAAGAAGAAGGAAAACAATGATACCTTTACGTGGTACCTATCATAGATCCATGAGATAATAGTCAACACCTAGAGGATTTCACCAGAGACTGTCCAAGAGTTTGGACATATATCAAATTTTGAGGCCACGTGCCACAATATGTGGTTGCAGGAAAAACGGGATCCGACAAAGGAGTGGTTACCAATGAGTTACTGTGTCACAATGCAGGATATACAGATATAGGTTGAGGAGTGGTCTGAGACATGGATGGTTCCCATCGATCCAAAGAAAGGGAAGACAATACAAATTCATGCGCAGGCTAGAACAACCCCTGCGCAAGAGACGTGCATGAATGGCACAAGTAAAAAGAAGTAGCTGACAAAGGGTTGGGAGGGGGGAAGAAACCCACCTACAAATAAGTGAAGGAAGCATAAGAAACCATAGGGTGGATCCATGCAATATCTAAAGCTCACAAAGAAAGCACAAATAGATACAACATAAGAGGTGTGCGTAGAAGAAGTATGAACAGAGACACGAGATATACCGGTGGAGGAAGAAATTGGGTAGGAAACATGAATGGATACATAGATGTTAGAGACATATGAGCCATTAGATTCCCAAAGGAAGAGGATAGGGGAGCAAGCAAGTGGATCCAAGAAGAAGGCAAAGGCCCATAGAACACCACCTCATACATCATTGACAATAGATGATGTTGAACTAGTAGCCACAACAATCGAAGATCGACTATCAGAGGTGTGGGAGAATGCTGAGAAGAATAGGGCTTCGATTATGAAGAAAGTACAGGAAGTGAAAACTATGCTGGAGCAGTTAAGGATTAGGAAAGAGCAACCACAAAAAGATAAACCAACGAAAACTAGGGAAGGAATTCCTACTGGAGAAACAATGCAAATCACAACGTAGGGGAGTGCCAATTTTATCACAACACCTGAGATGCTATTCATTGACGAGGAGGAAACACATAAGCCCTAGAAGGAAATTAAGACATTGGAATTGGCATTGGCCAAGATACCAACAAAGGTGCTGTATAAATTACAGATTAGTGTCACGCAGGAAATTCAATCTAGGGCAAGGTATGATGCGACGACCTTACAGATAGTACAGGAAGAGAACATCACACTGCAAGAAGCAATAAATCAAGAAGGCAAATAAAATAAGATAGCACAAAAAAAGGTAGAGGAGATGGATAAACACATAAGTGAAGTATTTCAAACCATCCTAGACAACGCAGGGTCGGAGGAAGTATCTTCCGAGGTGAAGATGCGGAAAATAGCACAGGCCTTGGAGCAATAAAAGAGACAAATAAAGGAGTTGGAGGAGTGCGCAATACCCACTACTCCTCCAAAAGTTAGAGCGCAGCAATAGAAAGACGCAACAACATCTGTAGAAAACATAGTGAAGGAGATACAATGAATAACAAAGCTATTAGAGAAGAGTTCCCAACTGTGGACACAAATCTTAGAATATGGGAGCTTGCAAGAGTTGCAAGGAAGGGAAGATAGAGTGCATGCAGTAATGGAAGATTTAAAAGAGAGATAGAAGACAATCTCAATGCTCAAGAAAATCAAGACTACGACAGAGATGAAGAGCCTACAGGTAGAGGAGAAAGCAGTGCAGGTGTAAAAAACTACAAGACAGGCTCAATTGAAGCTCTTGTAGGAAAAGGCAGAGCAGTTGGTCATGAATATTGACGTAGAGAAACTGAACATAGAGTAGATATTCTTGGAGGGAGTAGAATAATTGGAACCTCCAGTCACCGCGCAGATGGTAGAAGCCATGGTAGAGAAGATAAACCAGGCTCAAAAGAAATGCCAACAAATAACAGAGATGTATTAATCATTGGCACAGATAATGAAAGAAGAAAGAGTTAGTGAGTGATTCAGGGCGAGTCACGATGTTGGTTGGGGGCCTATTAGCTCAAACCAATTTTGGGAATGAATCAAATCAACGCCAGAAAATAAGGAGCACACATAAAACATAGGAAAATAGGGAGCACATCGAAAAAAGAGGGAAAGCAGCGCCGAGAAAAGAAGTTACAAATTGGACAAAATGTTGCAGAGAATTTGGAAAGTGGATAAGCACTGGCTTGGAGAATGGTTGGATCGAGGACCAACCAAGATTGAGTAGTTGGAAAGTGGACAAACCTGATCCACTTAGGGTTAGGGTTTTTGTAAGGGATTTGTCTCATTTTTGGTATCAGTAGAATGTATTAGGACTATGAAAGGGGTTAGTTTGGATGTCCTTTAGTTGGTTAGGGTTTTTTTTTGAGATATTGTGTAGATGTTATTAGTTTTTTGAAGACTATCATGATCTATGGAGATCGATTGTAATGGAGGAAGAATTGTATAGTGCACAACACTAGATTTTGCATGAATATGAATAAATAGCCCAAGCGACAAATCTTTGTGGAAATATCCCAGGAGGCGATGAACCACGGTATATCTGTGTCATGTGTATGAATGTTTGCATTGCTTACGGTTATAGTTGAGTTAATGAGATATATGATAGATATGTTAAAATAATAGATGGAATAATAATGCATAATACTGAATGAATCTGTGTCCTTGGTTATATGTTGTGTCACTAATAAGATTTAGGATCAATAGATAAGTGGAAAGTTGAGGGCTAGGATTTGAGTAGATATAATTCCCCTGAGAGAGAGATACACATCCCATCCCATGGTTGCAGACACCTGAGTCTTGCGGCCACCCATTGAAGCCATCTCAGGTGAGATTGCGTAGTGCACTTTGTGCATTGTTTTTCCTTCTGATATCAAAGGGTTGTTGGTAATCCTATAGTCAGAACCTGAGTTATCCCATAATAGACAACATTTTTCAACCTTACAAGCAAACTTCACTCAAAGTTGAACATTATCAGAAACTAGCTCCCACGTTTTATGGCCCTTATATAGTTCACAAAACATGAGGCCCATGGAATACAAGTTATCCCTTCCAAGTCACTCTAAGATCCATCCTATTTTTCATGTTTCTTTCTTAAAGAAAGTGATTGGAACCAAGTTCCAGACCCAAACTCAAACTAGTATCCTTGAATTGGATGATGAAGGATCCATTTAGTTGTAGCCCTAAGCAGTCTTAGACCACCATGAGTGTCGTCTCTATCAACGCACCATCAAAGAAATTTTAGTTCAGTGAAAGGATACACCACCGAAAGATGCCACCTGGGAGACAACTACCATTATACAACAATTTCCTCATCTCAAGCCATGATGATAGGGTTGTTTTACAAGGAGGAGCGCATGTTAGGGACCTAACCTCCCTAACCCCTCATGTAGGTAGAATAATATGTTTATATGAAATAAATAATGGCATTACTAAATAAGGCCTATGTAATAATTTGAACACATCTAATGTAAGAATACTTAATAGAAGCTTCCGCTTCTAGAAAGATCTTCCTCTATAATGTTCATTGGAAGATAGAAATAGTATAAATAAGAGTAGAAAGCATGGGAAAATTTTGTATTGATAATTATTTGTAATTGAGCTCTGCTCTGCTGGAGATTTCCCTTTCGAAGATGCAAGTGAACTTGGGTTTCTATCAATAAAGGTATAATTTCTGGTGTTATTGTTCTGTATATTTCGTTGTTTTTGCTGTTAATTCGTCATATTTATTCTATTCTTCTTTACATAATACATTTGGTACCTCATAATATTTGCACCTGTTGTACTATGTTTTCATTGATGTTAAAGGGTTGATGAAAAGTAGTGTAGTAGTGACATGTTTTCATTGATGTGTAGATGGATTGTGTCATTGATGTGTGATTTCATAGATGGGTTGATGTCATAGATGTATTATTGTGTAGATGGATTGATGTGTTGTCATTGATGTAAAGGTTTATCATTTTTGTATCATTGTATCATTGATGTCATGTTCAAGGTAGTCGATAAGGATGATCTTATGTAAGAAGTACCAAATGGATGAACTCCAAAGTGGTCCCCTTATGGTGAAATCCCTCATGGGAAGATGCTTTGTGAAGTCCAAATGGTTAGGTGGTTGAGCAGTCCTACCAGTGTGGTTAGGGAACCCAAGTTTGTTTGAGGAATAATGTTATGAAGATCAGTGAATTTTCCAGTAAGAATATTCTATATGGATAGTGCTCATCATTCCATTTTTGGTGATATGTGGAACATCACATAAGTCCTCACGGTTAGAGAGTTATGGCCTTGAGAAGTTGGAGAACCTTTATGTGTTGTCTAGAAGTCCCTAGAAGGTCAAATAAGTCAAATTATTCTAGAAGATCCTAGAAGAAGTTGACCAGTCAAAGTGGTTAGTCATGGGTTAAGTGGTTTCTACAAGAAAACAATTTAAAATAAATTAGTTTCAACTAGAAGTGTAGAGTTTATTATTTGTGGTAAAGTGGTTGTAAATGGACAAAGTGGTTAGAAGTGGGTTATCCCCAAAATAAAGAAGTTGGTTAAGAGATAACCCCTAGAGGAAGCTACTTGGAGAAGTATAAATATGAAATCAAGGGTCTCTTATGTTAATAATATTTTGAGCACACTGAAGATCTATTTTTGGTGAAATGTTCATTGTAGGTACTCATGAACGCATCAGAAGTTCCGCAAATTTGAGGCAACAAGGAAGTTTGATGACGAAAGTTTCTGAGGTTCAGAAAACCGTAGTTTTTTGAAGCTGTACACAAGTTGTGGTGGGCTAGGGTGTGTACATACGCATGATGAATAAGAACATGTCATGTATACATGGAAAGGAAATGAAAAACTTGAGTAAGTGTCGGTGCTAGGTTCCTGAAGTCTGAAGCAAGTTCCTAGGACAACAATCTATAGGTTCTGATCTGTTAGAAAAGTTCTGGTATAGTAACATATTGGTTTGATGCTTAGATCTACATATGGTATGGTGAATGCTTGAAGCATTCTTTGTATGGTTTTTATGATGTTTTGGATATGGTAGATGATGGTTGGTTGATTGAGTGAGAAACACTCTTATGTTTGGTATAGCTTTGATATGGTTGAGAAATGTCTATGTTATATGATGATGCATGCATGAGGGACATGCATATGACTCTTGGTATGGTTGTTGTGTGATCTAGTTATGGTATATGTTGGTTGGTTGTTTGAGTGAGAAAAACTCTCATGTATGGTACAATTCGGATATGATTCCTATATCTCACACCCTTGAGCTACTTGTACTTGGTTGAGGATGTGTATGATGATGTTTGTATGACACAGGTTGGTTACAGTGACTAGTTGGATGAAGTGAAAGGTTACTGGTGGATGTGACAGAGGTAGGAAAGCTTCAGAAGTGCAAAAGAATGGATGCCCTAGTTTTCTGAAGGTATACACATGCCAACAGAGGAAAGGACGCATAAATACGTGTGTTGCAGTATAGGAAAGTCACATACATACGTGGGCTGTAGAATAAACATGTTGTGTACCTGCTGGTAGATTGGTTTCTGCCTACAAGCTAGGTATTTTACTTGAGGGTTGGATTCCTCACATCTCAGTTGGTGTTGAGATCTACAAGTTAAGTCTTGTATTTAGAGTTGGTACTATATTGGAGTTGTTTCTCTTTTCAGTTGATGTTGATAAAACTCTGTGATTCTAGTCTCCTGTAACACATAATACAAAAAGATTACACATATACATGGTGTTCCTTGTGTTCATTATGGTGATGGTTTAATGTTCTTTATTATTCATGAATATTGTTTGAAGTGGTTGCTAACTAAAGTTTTGAAATAAGTGTAAAAATATGCCTACACTAATTCACCCCCCTCTCAGTGTGGTCAGTGTGTCCAACAACACCACATACCCTCCCATAATGTCATGCCAATAACATCATATATTTGATTTCTTTGCTAAGAAGCATTTGTTGGTATTTACTAGGTTGAGAGGGGTCCATTGTTAGTTGCTTACATGGAAAGACCTAGAATTCTTTCACTAAGTGATTTAGGGAAAGGGATTTTTTCATGAACATGACCAAAGGATTATGATGAAATTTTGATAAGGATAATATAACATTAATACTTTGTGTTAGTCACCAATAATTTTTTTTTTATGACCCGGGGTCAGAATTATAAAATTAGTGAAGGCACTAAATGGTTTGGAGGCATGATAAATTGACAGAAGGGTTAAAAATGACATAAAACAGTTAAATTTGGTGAAGAAATTAATCAAATCAGGCCCGAAATAATTTTGATCAAGATCTATCAAAATTAACGACCATGAAGCATTGCAGAGTTTGAAGTTGCATGGGAGATAATTGTGAAGGGCGGTCCCGCAATCCAAACTGTGGTTTCTATCGAGGAGTACGTGTCAGCGCCATATTGATTGCGGAATGACAAGTGGGTTGTTACAAAACTACCAATCCACATCTCCACAATTTGATAAGTATAAAATGTGGATTTGACATTTTCATTTTTTATTATTTTCAAACTCAAGAACCATTGGAACATTGTCGCGACTGCCATTTTCTGTTGCAGCCAAACTTTGCACCACTACATTTCCCTTCCATGTATTTATCCCATCGTCATGGATCCCATAGTATTGTCAGTAGCAGAGAAAGACCTTGAAAGTAATGAGGAAGCTCTAATTGACAGAGATGGAGATGTATTTGATCCCAATATCACTATTTCCTCCATTTTTGTGTCTCGTGGAAGCTTGGATGATATAAGGGGACATAGTATTCCATTTTTAGAAGCAGTCCAAGCCTCCATTGTCCCATATGATGTTGATATTTCTTTCCCGTTTCCTGAATTCGTAGGTTGGTGCGTTGAGCAATATTCCCTTTCAAAAAGGGTAATTGCCAATAAATAAGGGTCTCAAGGTATGTGTAGAATAGATAATCTGTAAGTTCAAAAGTCACTCAATATAGCATAAGCATTTTCCTTTAATTTCGAGTCATTCAATGAAAAAAGGTGATTAGGGTTTACAAAGAATGTTATTTAGAGCTCAAAATTCAATTTCTACAAAAAATCATTAAACCTAAACAAATGTCAGAGAGTTTGTCCTTACCAATGAGTATCAACATGATGGTCATTGAAGTTCAGTGGGTTTGTTCCTCGTTGAGTCAGGTCGTAGTTCTAGATAGTGATAAATATGTTGTGGAAGTCATGCTTGGTTTTCTTTTGATTTATTTCAAGTCAGAGTCTGGTCAGTTAGTTCGAATTAATTTTGATAAATTCCTAGCTGACACCATTCAAAAGAAGCTAGTGAATTTCCATTCTTTGAGACATTTTAGATACTATACATATCTGTTAAATATTTTCTTAGCAAGTAACCATGGAGAAATCCCTGAAGCAAATTTTGTATCTACTGAATGTAAAAGAATCACTTTGCTCATATTCATCAACAAGGTCATGTCAAGAATCTATTCTCTGATTTTAATACAAGTTTACCTAGATTTTTGCAGGACACGAAGATTCATCTGCAACCAAATCCATTAAATAGAGTAGGAGTCTGGGTACTTTTTATGCATTCAACAATGATTTCGGTATATGGTTTTCATGAGTCTCCTTAATTGTTACACGTTTTCCTAACTCCCAGGATTTTTTCTCTTGAGTTCACCAGGCAAAGAATCATCTCTGAGACATAGAACTTCATCAAATTGCACAGAGCCTCTAACATTAAATTCCCCTTTGTTATTGGTCCTTTCATTGTTAAGTCCATATCATTTTTATCCCAGGTTAAGGAAAAACTCAAAGATTTTGGTGTTTCAGAAATACAAGGAAGAAAATATAATCCACATCAGATTATATCCAAGAGAAGTCAGATGAAAAAAAATGTACCTTATGAACATGAGAATGCTGAAGGCTTGGATAAACTAGATAATTTGGAAGTGTGTATTGATGTGGAAGCACCATTGTAGCAAGTACAAACACAACAAGCTCCTCAAAAGTTGGTGATTAAAATTCCTAAAGCGAGTGTGTACAAAAAAAGAAGCATTTCAGAGACTATGGATATTGATGTTGAACAAACTGCTAAAAAGAAGATGAAAATTATTTAGCCAAAGCAAATTGTAGATTTGGAAGATGAAGGACCCAGAGATCAAGTGAACTTGAACACTGAGGAAAGTGGTACCAATATTGTAGAAATTGAGGAAAGAAGTCAGCTTGAAAGTGAAGGAAATTCAAGAGCCTTTCACAGTAAAAAATATTATTTTGATAAAGCACCTGATACAACCTATCAATCCAAAGAAGACCTAGAAAAACAATATGCTGAAAAGAGAAATGTGGCTTTGGGTGAGATAAGGGATTTGTCTCCTGAAGTGGAAATTTTTTCTCAACATAAAGCTTCCTTCTTTGCTATGAGGGATATTGAAAATAAAACTTTTAATATTGCAGTGGCAGAGGAAGATAAAGTGTCCGAGATTAAAATTAAATATGACAATATAAGTGCCCCTGACAAAGTGAAATTCGACAAGAAGACCATTGATTTGTTGTATTCTGATTATTTCAGTTTAAATTTGAAAAATTCAAAGATCACATCCTTAGCTGCAAAATTAGAAGGACAACTAAGACAGGAAAAAGAAACCAATAAAGCTTGGAAAACGAAAATTAAAAGGCTTGAGTCTGAAGGATCTCAAGGTGTGAAGTCTTTATTAGATGAAAAAGATAAAATGATTCAGAGTTTGAAGAAAAAGTTGAAGATGCCTGCTACAGAACACCCAGAAACAACAAAATTAGTAGATTTAGAGTAGGAAAAAAAAACATTTTGGAAAGAAGCATTGGATTATAAGGATAAGATTTTGTAGTTGGAAAAGGAAAAGATGGAATGGTCTCAAGAAAAGGTAGAGTTGGTGACTAGAACCATGGTATTATCTCCTACTGCAGGAAATGGATCAACCACTGGAGACCTTTTTCATGCTATGTCACAAGTCAGTCTAAAAGAAGGACATATGAAAGGGTTAAAGGAAAACATGGAGAAAATCGAGCAGGAAGTGTGCACAAAGGATGAAAATATATCCCAAGTTCAAAAGGAAAAGGTAGTCTTGCAGGAGAAGATTAATAAATTGAATTCAAGATTGAAAGGTAAAGGTCCGCTGCAAGGAGCTAAACATATCATATGGGATTCTATAGTTGTTGAGGCTGCAAAATTTAGATCATATTTGAATTTTTTAAGTGATAAAGATAATATAGCAATCATAGCCAGGCATAGATGCACTGTTGTTAATGAGACTTTATCCAAAATCCATTTGAATGGGCACAAAATTCCATTAGTATTCTCAATTCAGTTACTCATGCAGATCTTCATACGATTGGGGTAAAATACATGACTTCATTGATTATCTAGACCAAAAGGATTATTACAAAAAATGATCTTTTGAAATCAGTTCTGAATAAAGCAATACAAATGGAACAAAGTGTGCGAAATTTCAATAATTTATTTGAAGAATTGTTCATAAAGGGCCTTCCATCATTCTGGGATGGTAAAGGTAAGTTGTAGGATCAACAAAAATATAATGCACTCTTGACTCAATAAAGGATGGACCACTCCAAATTTGAAACCTTGGAGGAGGGTTTGAAAGGGGATACCTTAATTGATAAATTGAGTATAGATTTTGAAATTTTAAATCAGTTTAAGACAATCAAACTTGGTCCGCCTATCATGTCTTATGCCACTTGTATTGACTTGGAAATTTTAATGAAGGAAATGACAGATTATGAGATTCCCTCCAAATTGCAATGGAAGGAAATAGTCATATTGGGTAAGACCAACTGTAATTTTCCAGGACTGAGTAAATGATTTCTAACTGTCGACCAAAAGGAAGAAAATCAAATGAAGATACAATCAAAGTCAAAGGACGAATATAAAGGACCAAACTGCAGAAATATTTGCAAATCCCAGATTTTGTGAACTGGAATTTTCTATTTTTAGTTTAATTGGTTCAAACCGAATGTAGTCAAATAATTGTATAAATATGGTAGTTTTTGATGTATTCAGGATTGGCAGAAGTACAAAAGGATAAATTGTACTGATCATTGTAATAATTTCTGAATTTGAATGAATACAAGTGGAGATGTCCAAAGTATTTTCATACCAAAGATTCATGTGGTGATGACCTGAAGTATGTGCTTCCTTTCATGTATGTTTTTATAGTTTGCTATCTCTTCATTTGCAACCTTTCATATGTTTAAAATTGGATGTTAATGGGTCCAAAATTCATCTAAATGGTGCTTTACATCTATGCAATTTTGAATTCTATTTTCTTTCTTAACTCATCAAAATTCATCTCTTATGGTGCTCTAATTGATGTTATATGTTTTCCTCTTTCTTCAATCTTATCACAACAAATTAAAAGACTGAAAGTTCATCACCTATCTTGCCTTTGCTTCCTTGAGAAATCTACTTACCAAACACTGTTTCAATTGTTTTCAGAGTTGACTCCATTTCCCAACAGGTTCCTTTCCTTGCCAACAAATCCTATAAATCCTTCACCAAATCAAAACCTAGCCATTACACCTTTAGAGAAGATCCATCTTCCAAGAGACCAAGTGACAAGAGAGATCCCTCTCTGAACTGAAAGGGCTAGTTTTCAGTTCTAAAGTGGTTTTGTGGTTACCTTTGTAAGTTGTACCTAGCCTAAGCAATTTACTTAGTTTTAACACTTTGGATGCTATTGAGGAGATATCAAGCAAGTTGTTAGAACTTGAAATCTTTTGAGAGAAATGCCTTAAAGTACTTTAAAATATTTTTTTCCTATAATTTGACATTTTAACTCTTTGGTCAGAGTTTGCTAATTTATATACATGTAGTTAGCTAGAACAAGGAAAAACAACAACATACATTTTTTAATAAGAAAAATGAGTAGAATAAGTTTTCAAACTAGGGAAACCAACAAAATAAAATTTTGAACCAAGGAAATAATCAAACAAGGGAAACCAACAAAATAAGTTTTACAACAAGGGAAACCAATAAATAAGTTTTCAAACAAAGAAAACTAGTAAAATAAATTTTCGAACCAAGCAAACCAGTAGAAGAAATTTTCAAACAAGGGAAGCTAGTAACAAAATTTTTTGAATAAGGAAAACAAACAAAACAAGTTTTCGAACAAGAGAAATCTCCATTATCCAAAATATTAAACATTGCTTGTGATCTCCAATAGCCACAATCTTCTTCATGGGAAAAACACTGCACATAAATAATTTCTCCCATGTTATGTTAACAAGGGTAGTTGCAAAGCAACAAGCCCCTTCCTTAAGTGGTAATTTAAATCTTTTCAACTTTTGTAGAATTTTGCAATGAGAAGTTTGTAGAATTAAAGCTTTTCAACTTTTGTAGAATTTTGCAACTAAAAGTTTGTAGAATTTTACAACAAGAAGTGGTGTCCGTATAGAAAGAAAAGAAGAAAAAAACATCAAGGAAGGAGAGCTGTCTTCATTTCATAGGAAAATAAATTGCATAGGACCTAAAACATGAGACCAAGCAGAGTAAGCATAGCTATACCTAGGATCTTATCCAACAACATCTCTTCCAATCCCAAAGCTAGTTGTTTAACTAGTCCTAGTAGCAGCACAAATACCAGTTTAAGTCATTGATCTAGTAGGTTAAGCAGCCAATTAAGATATTTATGGTTACATATAGATAGAATATCCAAAGATAACAATAGTGGGACTCATGTTCTGGGTTAGTTAAAATAAGAGAAAATGACCCATTGAAGGAATAGGCCATAGAGACCAATAAAAAAGGAGGATTCAGGGTGTTTAATTAAAATAAATACAAAAGAAGAGGTCGAATGCACCAAATCATATGGAAACCATACCAGGAGGAATATTCTAGGCATGAATCCTTCTTTCAGAGGTCAGTGTTCAAAGGATCTCTATAAAGCTAGGTATCTATAACGAGGGGATTCTTTCTAAAGTTGAACGATAGAAGCTTTGATTCTAACCTATCATCTGACCTTTAAGTATAAGCTCTCAACCTCTTATGGTATTGTAATATCATGTCAATAAGATTTGGTGTCTTAATATGTGGTGTAAAGAACAAGAAAAGATTTAACCACTATCCACATCATGTCTTTTTCCAATAGAAAATTTGCTCAAAATTATATTAGTTTATAATTGTTTTTACAACTTCAAAGGATCCTTGATCAAAGTATGAAACCTGACGATCCAAAATGATACATACTGTCATAATTACAGTCCACTACAAAATTATACCATCCATAATGGATCCTCTACCACTAACACTGAGCAGATGCAGATAATATAATGAAGTCCATCACTTCAAAATATCAAAATAATTTGCAAAAGAACCAGTCGATAACTCTGAACAAAATTCAAAAAACAAAGTGGAACTTAAAACAAATCAATATGAACTATAGGTCCCGCTGTCCCTCTATCTCAAGTAAAATATGATAATCTTCCTTTCGATTCCAATAGGGTATGTTTTGATAGAAGATCTGCCTCTTTATTGAATTCCCTGAATATATGATGAAAGTAGATACCTTGAAATGTTGTAGACAACTCCATAGTTTTGCACTTCCATCCTTCGATGGCGGTAGATTGAATATTTTCTCTATGGTTTAGCCAATCAATAATCACCTTAGAGTCCCCCATAATTTGAAAGTTTTGTATATTCAAATAATTTTATAAAGTGAGAGTGGTCCATGCTCCCAATAGCTCATCTTTTGTATTAGTACCTTACCCACAATTGATAAACCACCTGTAAACAGTTGAATCTGGGCATTTTATAACACTTCCAGCTCCACAATTCAAACCACCTGTTGTAGCTGCCCGATCAAAACATGCAATAGAACATCCAACAATCTGAATGATCGACTTTTGTCTTATGTTCATATATTTTTGAGAATGATAATTTTTGTTAAGAGAGCCAAGTGTCTTGAAGACTACAGCCTAGGCCGAAGGATCTTTCTCATCAAATATCGCTTTATTCCTTTCAATCCAAATATTCCAACAAGTGATTGCCTCCAGGCAATTTGAAACATAATTGTTTATAGTCCAGGAGTCTAGGCAGTCTATAAGAGAAGTTCCAACCCATGCAATTTTAATTTGAATCCTATGGGAAATTTTGGACCAAACAGTTTTGGAAAAGAAGCAATGAATAAATAGGTGATTTGTGTCTTCAATGTTATGTTTACATAGTATGCATATCCTCGGGCCCTCCCATCCTTTTTTATTTAATACCTCCCAGGTAAGGATCCCGTTGTCCGTGGCCAACGATCATTTTTTTTTTATCTTCAACTGTATATTCCATTTCCATAAGTTAACTCTCCATCCACGCCAAATCGGGAAATTCTGAGTGGAGATAAGGGATGCATAAATATTTCTAACAGTGATGTTCCCAAATGTATCGCCTCCGGTCCATAGCAATGAGTCATCGGTGTCATGGAGCGAGATCCCAACCCCATTAAGCTCTAAAATATAAATTTCCCACTCTTTAGCAAGATCCCCAGTTAATCCCAATTTTTCGTAGCTCATCAAGACCTTTGATTGTGTAATTGGGTCTCGCCCTTCAATGGCTTAAGCTAACACAATAATTCTTTTTTGATTTAAAATAGAAAGTATCTCTGTTGTGAGAAAGGATTTGTCACAAATGCCCAAGATTTGGTCTCTTCCAATGGAGACAAGATGTCCGGATCCCATCCGCCAAGCCAACCAATGAGTGATGACATGAACAGAACGTGTAAGGCTTGTCCATATCCTGGAAGCAGAACATAATTTTTATGAAGCCATCCTAAGCCAATTAATAAAAATAATGTTTGCAAAGTATTTATCCATTATTACTTTATGCCAGATGCCGCCCTGCATTAAGACCCTCCAAAGGGTATTTACAGTCAATGCCGTGTTGAAGTGCGCAAGGTTTCGAAAATCCCAACCTCTATTCTTCTTTGGTCTGGATAAAGTCTCCCATATGCAGAGATGATATTGTTGTGATTCTTTATGGCCGTGACATAGAAAGTGAAACACCACTTTTCTAATCTTGCTTAATACAGATCAAGGGATAGCTTCCATAGACATCCAATAAACAGGTTGGACTTCCAGCACTGTTTTGACTAGAATATATCTACCTCCCATAGAAAGCCACATGTTACACCATAAACCGATTTTCTTGGTTAATTTGGCCACAAGCCAACCCCAATCATCTTCCTTATGCATCCCTATCTTTAGAAAGTAACCCAAATATTTAAAACCGATCGAAATATCATTGAAAGTATAAGGAAGGATTGTTTTGAAAGGGGCCAATTCAAACTCCGTGAACTCTTCAAAATGAACCGTTGTCTTTGTTTGGTTAACTGGAAGACCAGAGGCTTTACAAAATAATCTTATGATTTTGTCAATTTCTTTCCATTCTTGTAAACTTGCCTTTGTTATAATGAGTACGTCATCCACGAACAAAAGATGAAGAATATTTAACAATTTGGACACTTTAATACCCGATAGGGTGCCTTCACCAATGCTAGATTTCAGTAATAAACTGAGGCCTTCCATCACCAATATGAAAAATAATGGTGATAAAGGACACCCTTGGCGTAATCCTCTACCGCTTCTAAAGAAGTTAGTGGCCTCACCGTTTAGTACAACTACAAAGGAGGAGGATGTGACACATGACATGATCCAGTTTGTCATTTGAATTCCAAACCCCACCTTTAGAAGGATCAGTCTTAAATATACCCAATCAATACAATCATATGCTTTCCTTAAATCCAGTTTTAGGACAAGCGATTTAAAAATTTTCTTTTTGATGCTATGGAGGCTTTCATGAGCTATGTCGATAACGTCTTGGATCCTCCTTCCTTTTAAAAAGCCCAACTGTTCTTCAGAAAGGGATTTGGAAATAAATGGTTTTATCTGGTTGCCGATGATTTTTTAAATCACCTTGTAACATAGATTGCACAGAGAAATCGGATGAAAGTCATCAAATGAGGCCGGTTTGTTTGCCTTCGGTATCAAGGTCAGAACAATTGAATTTAAGCTTCCAATGATATTGCCTAATCTTCTTGACGACTCCACCATTTCTAGGAGATCCACCCCTACTAAATCAAAGAAGAAAGTGAAAAATTCAACCGTCCAACCGTCTAGCCCTGGACTCTTATCCTTCTTAAAAAGAAATAGAACAACTTTTAGCTCCTCCAAAGTGACAGGATTGTACATAGAGCAAGACTCTTCCTCATTTACAATCTATGGAAAGAGTTCATTTACCTTCATTTGTTCACTAGTGTTCGATGAGAGCGGGTCCTTATATAAAATTTTGAAATATCGAACTGTTGCTTCCTGTATTGCCCCATGTTCGAAAACCTTTACTCCCGTGCTATTAATGATCTCCCATATATGTTTCTGGGTTCTATTGTGGGTAGCATATTTGTGAAAAAACTTTGTGTTATTGTCCCCGCTAGCCATCCAAATTGCCCTAATGCGCAGTCCCCATTGTTCTTCAACCCCTTTTAATATATTGTTTCTTTCTAATTTCATTTGCCGAAGAGATAACTCCATTTCATGATTTGTAGGGTCACCTTCCAATAGAATAATCGCATACTTTATGTCTAAATTGAGAGTCAGCAGTTTAGTATTGTTTCTGGCTAATTTCTCTTTATACCATAGATTTGTTTGTGATTTTAGTACTTTTAACTTCCATACAATCCTATGTTGTTTGCCACCTTCAGACAAGAAAACTGGGTCTTTCCATATCTTCTATACTAAGTCCACACAATCTTGATCCTTTAGCCACATAGCATTAAGTTTGAAAGGAAAGGCCTTCTAGAAAGGAGGTAAATCCAGTTGTAAAATAACTGGTGCATGATCAGATATAAAAGAAAGTTTTACCCATGACCTATAAAGGCCGACCGTAGATAATAAATCTTCAGAAACAAGTAGATAATAAATCTTCAGAAACAAGTACTCTGTCTAATCTCCTTGCAACCGCCTCCTGTCCACAATGCCCGTTCCTCCAGGGAGGAACCAACTTCGCCGACTTGATATCAATCAAATTTTTGGATGAAAATAGCTCTCTGTAATAATCATCTGTATTCCTAGACCTGGACGTTCCTCCACAGAACTCATCCGAAGATAAAACAATATTTAGGTACCCTGCAATGATTAAATGCTTAATAAATAAGATACCGATGTCTTCCATCGGACTTCCAGAATTGTTTCCGATCCATGCACGGGCCATATATATTAAGCAGTACTAACTCCCGATGGTTTAAAATACACCTGTCGATTAATTCATAAATGATCATTGCAGATGACATTTTGATAAAACGTTGGTTCTATACAATAGTAATATATTATTATTGCATCTCTCTTTGTTATATGTGAATTGAAAAGGCCTTTTATAATAATATTCCAAGACAAACATGATGACAAAAGTATTTACTATGACAAAAGTATTTACTATATTGAATGTTTCAAAATAAAAATATAAAAATGCATTTTGAAAAATATTAAAATAAAATTTAATATAATAAAAATAAAAATGTATGTGTTTATAAAGTTTTTAATTAAATTTATTATATTAGAATAAAAATGTAATTTTTCAAAATAAAAATATAAAAATGCATTTTGAAAAGCATTAAAATAAGATTTAATATCATAAAAATAAAAATAAAAATGTACGTGTTTATAAAGTATTTTAATTAATTTATTATATTAGAATAAAAATGTAATTGTTAAATTTAGTGATTTATATTATTAGAAATTAAGAATCAAAGATTCATTTTAATAATTGTAGAGAACATCTTGGAAGCTAAGTTAGTTGGAAAAAAATCCAAGTTACTAAGAAAAATAGTTGGACTAAATGAACATCTAAGCCACTGGGGGCTAAATGAAGAGCATTTGATATATTTAGCTAAGTAAAAGGGTGTTTTTCAAAGTCCAACAAGGAATGGATATATTATATTATATGGAATAATATTATATTGAATGTTTTCGAAGTAAAATTAATATCTAAAATTTTAATAATAAAAAGTTATTTTGAAATGCACTATAGTCTCTTTTAAATTCAAATGCATGCATTAATGGATGTATTAGACAATCGTCATCATTGCATAACATGATGTAAAAAAAAGAAAAACAGGCTTACAAGTCAAAGGAAGTAAAATAGTGTTTACAAGTCAATTTTTTTGCGTTGTATTAAATAGTGATTACACTTCAACAATTTTGGCATCGAACAATGATTTTTACAATATGAAAAAATGAAAATTGGTATCAACTAAAAAGTAACCGTCCTCACCAGAGTTTTTGATTGTATGGATGTGATAGTAAATCCACCTTCCCATAATAAAATTCCTACAAGTACCCCGGAAAAAATGCTCGCCTAGCTCCCTGAAGAAAATATTTAAAATGTCAACAAAGGTTTGAAAGTGGTACGATATTTAAAATTTGACAATAAAACATTGCCATCAAATAAAGTGGACAATTTTACCTTCATCATCATTGCATCATTCTCGTTTTCCCATTTTTCATAGAGCTCAAGAAGTTTTGCTTGAATATAATATTGGAGGAATGGCTTATTAAGAGTATGAAGATGGTATTAGTTAACATCAAAGATAAGTAGGAATTGAGACAAAATACATAATCTTTTCATTTAACTTGTAACTTAATTATGCTAAGTTTGATTTTCTTTTGAATAAAATTAAAAATATTTTCATTTAACTCATAACTCAATTATGTTAAGTTTGATTTACTTTTTGAAAAAATTAAAATCTGTTTCGTTTGCAAAAGGGCTTCTGTACACAATGAATTAGTAAAAAACTGCATTCTTCTTCTGACTCTTTTGCTGACCTCTTTTGGTGTTAAGTTTAGACTATAATGGGTAGAGATGTTTAAAGCACAAATGAGACACTTAGTACGGGGATGGGATGAATGGTGTTGGGAGCTAACCTCTCTTGGTGTGAAGTTCAAAATATAATAGGTAGAGACGTTTAATGTGCAGATGAGATGAATAGTTTTGGGAGGGGCTGTCACTATAGATTTCACAACGTTTTAAAGCGTTGAACAATGTTTTGTGCTGTTCATCTTATCTATATAGATTTATGTTAATATGTAACATATTTTGTTGAAGATGTAAAAAATTATTTATAAGTAAAGGATACTCAAGATGTACAAAAATAAAATGATTTCTTACTATTTTTTTGTACAAATTTACAAAAACTAATAATAATTGTTGTTTGTTGTTTTCTATTTCCTACATGTTTACTTTGTAGCTGCTCCCTTTATAGAGGCATCATGGAGAAGTCCCTTATAGAAGCTCCCCTTATAGCAACATCATCGAGAAGTCCCTTACAAAAAAACATGGTAAGCCAATGATAGTGGGATTTCTCACAGCATGGTGGGCATGGTGAACGAGTGACAGTGGAAGTTCTCACAACATGGCGGGTAAGTGACAGTGGAAATTCTCATAGCATGGCGGGTAAGTGACAGTGGAAATTCTCACAACATGGCTTGGTTTTAGAGTGAATAATTCTCAGTGAATAGTGGCAGGTGGAAGAGGAGCAGGGCTCATGTCAAAAGGATCCTTGTTGGTGTCATGTGTTGAGTATGTTGGTGTAATGTCTTGATCATACAACATAGAGACACTCTACACATTAAGATGGTTGAACTAAGAACTTAGGATATGTCGTGAACTTAGGATATGCTTTGTACAATTAAATGGTTCAACAAAAAACTTAGGATATGCTATCCTAACATAAAATACTAAAGAACTAATGCTAAATCAATAGATAGCATTAGTTCATCTCTAAAGCATATGTCAGGAAATCTGAAGTTTAAACCTAATAAAAAGCAAAGAAAAATTAAAATGGCCTCGATATGAGGCTAAATAAGACCTCAAATAGTTTGATTGGTAAGCATAATGTGTTGTCAATGTTTGATATGTGAGGAATTTTTTTTCGTTAAAACATTGAACTAAAACTTTAGGTTATAGAGAAAACAATACATTGATTTGGGCATAGATTAATACTAGAGCAAAAAATTGTTTACAATAGTCCCTGTTGCCTTAAGGCAGAGACTAATAATATCTAGGTTTAACTTTAATATATATTAACGTAATATCAAAAAGTGCAATGTTTAAGAGCATAGAGTTTTTAAATACATGTTTATAATTAATCATTGATATTATTAAGTTAATTATTGGATGAAGTGGGAGGTATAAGACTTCAAGATCTTCACCATTGGGAACAAAGAAAAAACAATATATATTTCTCACAAGGGATAAAGGAAAAGTGAATCTTTGAAGTAAGAAAAGTAAGAAAAGAAACTATCGAAAAGTTATTTTTTTTTAACAAAGATGAACTAACCAAATAATAAGAAAAATATAAAGATCTTAAGAATATGTTTCATAATGGATTATTAGAAAAAGATAAAGAAATTTCTTACCCAAAGATTATAATTAAAAAATAGTTGCACAAATCAAGAAGTCAAAAGATACAATCATAAATTAGAATAGGAGAATCACCATTTTGAAAATAAATGATGAGAAAAAAGATGAAGAAAGTTCCCACCCAAGAAACCTTAATTAGTGGTTGCTTGAACAAAACAAAATGATAAAAGAAGAGAAGCTAGAGAATCTAGAACCCATAAACAAAAGCTATACGACATAATTGGATTCTCAAATAAATAATTTATGAGAAAAAAATTGATGTCTAGCCAATAAAGTTAATGAGTTATCCCAAGAAGTGGCATATCATAAGAATGGAAATGAAGCTCTAGTGATGAAAATTACATATCTTGAAAATGATAAAGTAAATTTTTATAATGAAGTACATATCCTACAATGTAAATTAGAAGAGTGGGATAACAATACAAAAGAGTAAAAAAACAACCGCGAACATCAGAGAGAAAGAATTGTGACTTGCAATTGAAGGATCTAGCATTAATTTGACAAGATCCATTCAAAGTGATTGAGAATCACAAGAGAAGCAAGATACCTAGAAAAAAATGACAAGATCTTATAATATAAAGACACATAAATTAATAATTTGAAGAATCATAATCAAATCTTGCTCACAAAAGTAAAAAAAATAAAACATAAGGACATATCAATCTTGAAATTAGACAAAGGGACATATATGGATGTGAGTGAATCAATGAAGTTATTAGAAGTTGAGATTATAGATAAATAAACCTTAATTGATCCGATTAAATCAATAAAGTTTTTAGAAGTTGAAATTGTAGATTAAATGACATCAATAGAAGGGATTAGAACTAAAAATCAGACTATCATTATTGATGAAGTTTTGTAATTGGAAGAGCATCCATAAATTGAGTTCAAGTAACAATTCAATGACACGTTGATGTCCACAAATTAGTGATGGTTGAAGTCCAATCGATCACCACTGATAAATTCGTTGACACACTAGTGAATACAAAAGTATAAAATATATGATGATTCAACTATACCATGAAAATATTAAACCAAAGACTAGGGAGGATCAACATATCAAGGTACCACATCGACACCCTAATTATAGAAAACGTAGCCATGGGGGATTCACCTTGTTGACCAATATCTTATCACATTCATTCATAAAGGCGGTTTTAAAATTGTGAAAAATAGAGTCAAAATATATTGTAGGTATATGGGGGAGGGGGAGATGTGCAGTACATGGGGGTTTATAGGTATTGGGGGGTATAAAAAGGGGTATCTAGTAAAAATAGGGGATATCTAGTGAACATAGAGTTTTTTTTTTAAATTGGAAAGATGTATTGGGATGGGGGTTCAAAAAAAGGATTTTGGGAGGTATTTATGAGTATCTATAAAAAATAGAGGTATTCTTTAATATCCATGAATGAACGTGCTATGCCATAGGTTCAATGAGTGGATACCCTGTGAACGTAGCACACAAGCATCTAATACATATCAATGTTAGCCTTGTTCTTATATTGAAGCATCTAAACATTAATACATCTTGAAGACAACAATAAGGAAGATCAAATCTATAATTTTATCATTAGAGAGTTCTAGAAAAAATCCATTTAGGTTAGATTGACTCTTTTTCGGTGCTACAATATTGTTCAAAGCTTCGAATATCATTTTTCCTCATATCCTCAACCTTACCAAATATGCGAAAGTTACAAGAAAATGATTCATTTTATCAGAATAACTTTTCATTTTCCCTACTTTGAAGACAAAACATTTTTAAGAGAAAAATATTTGTAATATACCTAAATTATATTAACAACACGTAATAAATAACTATTATGTAATAATAGTCATAACCCAATTATCATTAATGTAATAATAATAATAATGACAAATCATGCTTTTTCTAAAATCTTATTACCTTCTTAATGTAATAATAATAATGGCAAATCATGTTTTTTCTAAAGTCTTATTACCTTCTACTTGTATTTATATACAATTCCATTTTACTCCTAAAAAAAATATATAACTTCCATTTTACTCTTAAAAAAATATAACTTATTACCTTCTACTTGTATTTATACAATTCCATTTTACTCAAATACTTATAATGGAATATATTAGTTAATAATAAATATCAAGTATTTATCTTTTGAAAATTATACGGATTTATCTTTGTAATAATGGACACTAGAGGGATAGAACTTATTGAGTTCACTCCAACATAACGCTCTTAAAACTTTAACTTAAGAAACTATGCCAAATACTTAGATATCTATCAATTTTTTTGCTAAAACCCTTTATCCAACTACATAAAAAAAATCATAATTATAGAGAAAAAGTTTTATCACTACCATCATAAAGAATCATAGAGAAAAAGTTTTATCCCTACCAGTTAAAGTATTAAAATTATGCTGATTTGAAAGTATTGATCATACTAGAAGTGAATTGGCAAATGTCCAATTGCAAAGGAATCATGGTCATTTTGGAAAAGTTTCAACAATAAATTATGCTGATTTGAAAGTATTGATCATCCTAGAAGTGAATTGGCAAATGTCCAATTGCAAAGGAATCATGGTCATTTTGGAAAAGTTTCAACAATAATATCTTTGAGAAAGGAAGCATGGCCATTTTGGAAAAGTTTCAACAATAATATCTATGAGAATACTCAATCATGTTAAAGTAAATCACTTTATTTTCCATTCATAAGAAGTTGTCCATTTCCTAGATTAATGACAAACCAGGTTATTTTCCATTCATATGTTGTTGTCCATTTATTAGC
This sequence comes from Picea sitchensis, assembly GCA_010110895.2. NCBI lineage: Eukaryota > Viridiplantae > Streptophyta > Pinopsida > Pinales > Pinaceae > Picea > Picea sitchensis. Next base: position 8,736 of record SNQJ01S0085812.1, on the reverse strand, counting down.
ACAATGACATAAAGTCTACTCATGTTTGGTGAAATTTTTTATTAGCTTAACAACATAAAGTTTATTCAAGTTTGATGAATACCCGATCCTTTTTTATGAAAAGTGATTATTGACCCTTCAACGTTAGGTCCACCCAACATTGCAATCACATGGAATAGAAATGAAGATAACGGTAACTTTAGCCTTTAGCTTTTGGTTTCTAATTTTTTTAAAGCTATTTAAATAGTTGTTCCAGCGTGACACGACATTCCGTGTAATGGAAGAAAAAATGTGTGAATATATATTAAACATTGAATTTAGTTGAAACTGAAAAATATGTGAATATATATTGAGGAAAAAATTAACTAAGTAAAATTTGGATAAAAATGTGTGAATATATATTTTAAGTAAAAAAGAAGGTAAAATGTAAGAAGGGAGTGATTTGTTGTTGTTTTTTAAAACCAAGCAATATAACATAATTTATGAATGGTTTTGTGTTAGAAATATTGTTGTTTTTCAAAGCCCAGTAATATAACATAATTTTGAATTCAAAGCCGAGTAATATAACATAATTTTAAATTGGAAAATATATGATTGGTCTTGTGTCAAATATGGGATTACTAAGCTGATGGATAAGTTACATTGTTACTTGGATTTACATGTTGCCTGCAGCATTTTTAGAAATTCAAACAAAGATCTCCAGTGTAGAAAGGGTGAGAGAAATACAATGATCATACTATTAGTTTCATACAATATATTAATAAAACTCACTTTGATTAGTGGATGTTTAGGTATTGGGTCTTCCATACCATTGCTTTCTACAAAGTTTTGTTTGAAAATGACCCCACATGTATACGCAATTATTTTGATTTTCTTTAATGATCTTATTTAAAATCTAAAATAAATAAAAATATATAAACAAATTTAAAATTCAAAATGGTCTTATTTGAAATCTAAAATAAACAAAAATATATAAACAAATTTACATATAAGAGATAATAGCAAACATACATATTATTTGCCTAAAAATATATAAACAAATTTACATATAAGAGATAATAGCAAACATACATATTATTTGCCTTTCCATTTGTTTTAAGAGCAAAGATATCATGTAACTATAACTTAGAGTTGGTTGTACATGTAAATGTGACGAATGTCTCATTTTTTAGATTTGTTGTTATTCAAGCCAGCCTTTGATCTTTGAATGCATCTTCAAGCTATTTAATTTTTTAGATTTGTTGTTATTTAAGCCTTTGATCTTTGAACACATCTTCAAGCTATTTAAAGTCTATGCATCATTGAAAGGAGAAGATACATCATTTTTTTTTGAATAAAAAGAGAAAATTCCTATTATAAAACTTTTACAATACAAAAAAGTTACATGGCTATAGTCTGCAAGATGTTCTGCCAAATTAGAGGAAACTGGAATAGGTGGTAGATTGTGATGTCATTGTCAAAAATGACAATCTCTCATTTGCCCTGCCAAATAGAAACCAGGGCAGGTGGCAGATTCGAGTCTGTACAGTACTGTGCTAGGCAACCAAGACATAAATAAGACATAGATTGAAAATTAAAGACATATCTGTGAAGCTGCTCTATAGCAGTGCAAGGAGCCGAGCTAAGAATGTTCGTGATGGCCAAAGCAAGTAAATTACCCATTTACACTTGAGGTCCTGTCGCTCGGGTCACCGCTGAGGGGGTCATTCCTGGGCTGGATCACGAATGGCCTGGCGCAAGTCGAACACCTCTGGGTTGCTGGTGCGTTCAAGTAGGCCTCGTACATCATGTCAATTCTCTGATGCATGAGGGTGTCTCGGTGAATTTGATCAACCATATGGATTTTGAGCTAAAAAACGAGTGCTAACTTCTCCGGATGGAAGAAGGGTGGTGGTTCCTGGATGAAATTCGGGAGTGTTGAGAGTGGTGGTGGCACCAAGACTGGGCCGCCCTCCACCTCCAAACCAAAGACTGCCACTGCCTCGCCTAAGTCCTCCTGAGTTGCTTCCATATCCTTCGTTGCCCCAAGATTCTCTGCTGCCCCGATCTCCTCCGCTGCCTCTGCCTCGCCAGAGTCTTTGATTTGAATGGTGTCCTTGGGGTCGAGGTGGAGGAATTCCTCTGGGAATTCCTCCTCAATTATGCATTTAGTCTCTTCCCTGGCCTCCTACGCTTGCTAGATTGTGGCTGAAGCACTTGTGCTTGTTGAGATTTGGCTGGGGGGATGCCAATTGTATGGTACAGTGAAGAGGAGGGATTTCATAGGGAACTAGATAGGTTCCTCTGGAATCTCCTCCTCCACATATGCCATCAACGATGTTCTGGGATTCTCCCTTCTTTGAGTTCGGGCTATGGACAAGGCTCACTCCAGTTGTTGCGCCCTCCGCTGTCTAGCAACAAAACTGTACTAGGTAGGGTCGTGACGCGACCTGCCTCTTTCCCTTGGCATGGTGGGGAAAGGGAGGGTGAAAATGAGCAAGGTAAGAGTGATGGGAGCCAACTGGTTGCTTCACCAATGCTCAGAGCATCCGAGTTGGTGGAACACAAAGGTAGAATGGCTCCATCCTCTGCTGCGCAGGAGGATAATGCCGAGGCCCGACATGACCGTTGTACCGAGCTTCCCCCATCCATTACACCTCATGAATTCCATTTTACTCACGCGAGGGAACTGTCCTCCGCTTCTTGACGAGCAATAATGGCTTCCTTCCATTTAATGGTGAGGGGAAGGGTGCTGACCTACCATATTAATGGCTTGGGTCTGGGGCACGCTAGGTGGCCTCCCTGCGCTATGTGGCACCGCATCCGTGATGGAGAAGATGCATCATTGAAAGGAGAAGAGAAATTCAATAAAATGTTAAAGTAAGTATATGTGTGTTGGTTTTTATCTAATTTTGGTTATAATTATAATTGATAATGAAACAAAGCAAGTATGTGTTTACAAACAAAATTACCCTAAGAGCAAAACATGTTCTCCTTCATCCCAATGATGTGTTTTATAAAAAATATCGTAAAGCCATATCCCTTATATCAAAGCCTTTACCTTGCAAGTGAAAACACTCCCAGAATTGAAATGAAAAGCATATTCCATAAAATTTTATCTTGGATTTTTTAATAGGAATTGGTAAAATATGTTATCCAAAATGGTTGTAGCAAATATGAAAACATTGGTTAAACACATATAATGTTTTCATAATTCAAGTTGTTCACTTTGAACCAAAATATAATGCAAATTTTACCAATAATATATATATATATAATTTTGGTTACAATTATAATTGATAATAATTGATAATGAAACAAAGCAAGTATGTGTTTATAGGAAAACTAAATTTCCCTAAGAGAAAAACATGTTCTCCTTCATCCCACTGATGTGTCTTATAAATAATACCGTAAAGCCATAGCCCTTATATCAAAGCCTTTGCCTTGCAAGTGCAACCACTCCTCCCAGAGTTGAAATGAAAAATACATTCCATAATTATTTTTTTTTTAATGTTGATGCATTCAACGAATCTTAGATTTTTTAATAGGAACTGTTAAAATACATTATAAAAAATGGTTGTAGCAAATTTGACAACACTGGTTAAACTTATAGAATGTTTTCATAATTCAAGTTGTTCACTTTGGACCAAAATATAATACAAAGATTACTGATGTCATTTGGAAAATTTTTCTAGATATTTCGACTAAAGTAAGTCCTATAAAAGATGCACAATATATTGATTTATTTAAAAAACATATGTTAAAGAAAGGTGCGGTGACTTGTTTCTTCCTCTAGTCCAATGTTCTTGCATGTTGGCTCATGTTCTCCAATGTCCATAGCTTCTATCAACTGAATCACTGTGTCCTTGTTCTCACCTTTCTTTAACATTCTTTGATTGGAGGCCATCAAGTGTGCATTTTTGTTCAAATTCTCTACTAGGTTTTTAAGGAGGGTACACTTAGTCTCAAGGCTATCCAATTATTACTTGACTTGTAGAAGGGTGCTCATGATTTCTGCTATTTTTTCTATGCAATGCTATTCATATTTATTGAATTCGGTAATTAGAGAGAGAATACATACTTTGTTTTCCTATATCATGTCTTCATGTGACCTTTTAAAATACTCAACTAAGTATCGATGGTCCATGATGTGTAAATTGTCTACAGAGAATGCGGTAGAGATTTGGCAGAACTCTAGGCCTAAGTCAAGATGGTGTGTAGGAAGAATAGCCAAGCTCCCAATGAAACTATCTCTATTGATGAGCAAGTGGGATTTTGGAACGTGACCTCCAAAAAGGATAAGGAGAAAAACTCTTGACACCACTTCCTAAAATATCATGGATTATCCCTCTATCTGAGAGACAAAAAATAAGAAGAGAGGGGATAGGCACAACTTGACTAGAGATCAAAATCAACATACATAAAGCGATACCAAAACCAATTTCCTTCTTAAGAGCCAAGAATGAGGTCGAAATGATGCCAATTATATAGAAAAATCTATGATTAGTGAGTAAGTGTTGAAGCTTTAAACCTATGGATTTAACCCTTAGAACTTTATCTTTGAGACTATAACAACCATATACAGAAAATACAGGGATACAAACATCCAACTTTTGTGCATTGATGAAATTTAGCAGAAGAAGAACCAACAAAAAAAAAAACCAGACTGAAAAACAACCTGAAAAATGACGTTGAGTTCATATAGAGGTTCCCATATTCCTCTTGCTTAGATGAAAATTAACTAGCCATTGTCCCACCTATCTCATAGTGAATTAAATCTAAGGCTTTAATACCTCTTGTACCTCTTACCTCAGAGAGGTGTGAGGGGGCATTGGGTCTCCATAAAGTTTTTTGTTGTCTTTGTGGATGAGTTTGCATGTGAGAGACACATGGTTTGATATGAATTAGGTACATGTCATTAAATTAACAAGGGGGGGTTATGGAATGGTTTGGTTAGTTAGGACACTGTTTACCCAAAGCACCCCATTTTCAATTTTATTGTCGTGTTGGCCATCAAGTCGACTTGTTGATTGTGACTTCAAAGAACATGAAAAGAGGTGATGTCTTGGAATTTTGAAGCCTCATAATGTGCTCTAGTTAGGATTAATGCAATTCGATGATCAACTAGATCTTTCTTGATCATTGACTTGAAAATTATGTTGGAATCCCCCAAGACAATAGACATTGGATATGATTTTTTTCCACTAATGTTAACCCTTGTAGTAAAGAGTAAGATTYTKCCTGGTTGTTGGATAATTTTCCTAAGCCCCATGCATATGACAATTCAAATTTTCCTCCTAGATCAGTTAGRATTCCCCCTCTCTTGCCACCTCTAATGACTTGTTTGTTAATAAACAATTTTTTTTCTATATATTTGTTCCATGCTCATGGTCATGGATCTCTAATAACCACTAGTGATGTTAGAGTTGTATGGATGCTTTGGTGCATGATGTAAGATTCAAGTGGGCTCAAGATTAAAAATTTAGAAAGGTTTAAGTGGAGAGAAAGTGTCTTTGAGTAAGGTAATTGATATTTTCAAGTTATAAAGGTCATTATTACACTTAGAAACCTTAATCATGTGATGAACGTGGAGAAAATAATTTATGAAAGAATAATGTTAGAGGCATGATAGAAATTTTTTATTTTTGGAAGAAGTTCCTAGCTAGATTACATAGGCGAATGCCCTACACTACGTCACACAACAAGACATTAGCGTCAGTTATGGAGAAGTCCACGCATGTTAATATGAAACCCACATAAAACAAGATGAGTTGCAGAGCAACAAGTCCCTGCTAAGAAGGCATAAATACTTCTTTCCTAAAGTCAGGGACTTGCTGCTCCAATATTCGTAAACGCCTGGCAAGTTCGATGCCTTCGTTCATTGAATCATGTTGCAATTAGGCTTCTAATCTCATCAGGTAGCTGCACTGGTCCCAGTTCCATGATAAGTCCGACATGCTATTTTATGCTTCTGAGAAACATCTTGATCCTCTTCATTATCCTCGGCATTCCATAAGAAATGAGCATATGATCCAAGAACACTACTACAAAATACAACCAATAACTCAGATAGATTTTTAAATAGTTTCATATATTAAAATCCATAGCTTTAGCACACTTGTATAGCCATTTGATATATAAAGCTTCCCTCCCTTTGTACATGAGCTATGATTAAATTTATTAGTCTTAGAAGCATCTTGACCATCAATGCATGGAGATAATTGGATAAATCAATAGAGAGACAATTACTTGGCAACAACTTTCCTAGGCTACCCGACTCGGTTGCGCTACTTCGATCGGAACACGAAGGGAGCACCTCTTTTGAAATGGAAGAGGAGATTCTTTACCGAACTAGGTGACAGGGCCTTCCTTCGTAGTGAAATTTAGTAATGGTTGGAGCTGGAGAGAGGGGCGTACACCTTTCCTTTCTTTACCGATTGACTTAAACGCCTTCTGGAAATTGATTCCCCTAGATAAAATCACAACGTTTTTGAATCACGGTGTGCCATTGACTTTCTCCTAATAGCTCGTTGGACGACTGGTTGACATGCGAAGATACGAGTGGTATCTACTGTTTTCCTATTGAAAATCCAGTAAAAGCATGTCATAAGTCTACTCTTACTGCCAACCCACCCCAAATAAAAAATAACTTTCCAAACAAATTGGGTTGGGTTGGTTTCTTTAACAAACAATCGCAAGACAAGAAAAACACGACGAATATTCTGGCCACACACAATAATTGCTTTGTATGCTTTCAATAAATTTCTATGGGGCTCCAATATTTGGTGTTTCGGTCTTCAAGCTACTCACTAATTGAAGACCACTGATGGAAATGACAGTAAAATAATTGAATACACACCTCGATGCATCGCCAAAAGGGGCATACAATATTTTAATAATAGGCGACAAAATTAAGAAAATCTGACCCAACTTAGATTAAGAGCCTAATATCCATTTACAGGGGAAGGGATTGATTGATTATATTTTGCATATTTTGATAATACCCGTTTGCTGTACATTTTCTCAGTAAAGCAGATCAGACATAGGGAAAAGAAAAGGAAAATCTACACTAGTCTTTGTTTCTATGAATCTCCCATTTCACCAATTTGTAATTGCGTTAACGAAAATGAAGGGGAAATGGGAATTGGAATTTAGGGGCAATAAAGGGTGGAAATACAAGGTGGTGGAGTGCAGGCAGGTGGAAATATTACGTGAAATGGGTGTGGTGTTGGCCGCCTATGACTTGTGAAAATTTTTCATAGCATAATGTCCATACTTAATCGCCCTCTTACAGGGATCCTTCTGATGGGGAGTCTCTAGACCTAGGTATGCAAATATGAAATTGGGTGGGATGCCTAAAGATGCTATTTTGGGTCGAGTTGCAGGATAGAGATTATGTAAGAGGCGTTGTCCCTCTAGCAGGCGACATAGAGCTATTACAGTTATCGAATCTCTAGATTGGCTTTCGAAAGGATGGATCACTGAACTCAGAACTAGAGAGACTGGTGTCAGTGCTGGAACCACAGACAAGGTATTTACAAACACCCCCATTTCCCCATTAGAATGTTTTCATGATTTTCAGCTGCATCAAATTGTCTATTGTTTGCCCCTTTTTATAATTCTGTATTGTTTTTTACGAAACTAAGAATTCTAATAGCTAGAACGTAGCAAGGACTTGTTGTTGGGATTTTGGGTTGCCAGTCCTCTGTAAAACCGAGGCACCATTCTGATTAGTCTCCCATCATTTGTAATCTTGGCTTCTGAGAAATGAGATTTTAATGTAGAAGCATAAGTGAGTTTGTTGTAGCCCAAAGATATCATAGGCCCAAGAATTGTGTCTGAGAGTAGAAGAATAAGATTTTCTTGATTGCCTTAAATTTCTCTGATAATTAAAGAAATTTTACAGAGAATGGCCAAAATTTTTAACCAGGAATTGGAAAGTGCTAATTCAATGGTTTTGGAAGATTTAAAGACTTCAAGAAATAGAAAAGATGTGATGAAAGCTTCAACAAGAAATAGCAAAGATGTGAATTTCAACTGGAAATAGAAAAAAGGTGTGAGATTTCAATCTTCTGACACTAAAAATTTGTAATTTGAATAATAATTTAACTGTTCCTTTTCTTTTCATGGACCTTCATGAAACCCATCAAATATCAAAGAATAAAAATCAGATCGAAGCCATCACAATCCTCAACATCTGAATCTGTAGAATGCAACTCCAGGACGCAAAATGCACGCAAAAAGAAATCTACAAAGAAAGAAGAAGAGAAAATCTTCAGCTCTACGGCTGCAAAATGTACAAGAACGTAGCTTAGAATCCCACAAAAATGACCCGTTCCCCTCTGTGGATGTCCTTGCATGCAATTTTCAGGACTTGTGGTTGATTTGCGCAATGGCTACAGATTTAAACTGAAAGGTTCTGTTGTCAATGAGATTTCAAAAATCGACATGATGCTAGATTTATACATTGTTTCCATGCTCCTGATCTAGTCGTCCAACCCTAAATAAAAGGGCATGGAAATGAGGTAAGTACATTTCTTTTGCAGCTTGAATCGGGAAAATAAACGTCAGTGCTCTCGCAACGACATCTGAATGCAAACTAGTTTTCTTGTTCAAGTCGAGAGAAGGCTTGTAGTTGTTGATTTGGTACCTGAGGAGGTGTTCCCCATGTGTTATCCCTTCTTAGCACATGTGGGAAAGACATTTGCCTTTGTCCTATGTACTTTATGTTCTATTTTGTACTTGACTTTGGTTAAAGTGCAAAATGTCACTTTTTGG